>DWME01006478.1:0-13607 GCA_018244795.1 Parelbella ahira ahira | reverse complement strand
CCCATATTCCAACAGTGGAATGACAAATGGGTCGATTATTATTTTATTATTATTATGTAAATATAATTGAAGTACAGTTTCGGAGTAGTTAAATAATGTATTGGTAATTGCATATATTACAAGATCAATATCTGGTCAATTAATTGCAGGTGAGGCTGTCCAAAGGCGGTATAAAGAAGGCTCGAGGAGTAACAAGGCTTAATCCAGCAGTGGATTGTTAAAGCTTTTAGCGAAAAGTTTATCAAAGGTAAAAGATCGTTTTGATTTACGTCACAGATTCCGATAATTTTGACCATAATATTGAATTCTAGATTTGAATCAACTTAACCAATGCAATGCATGCACGAGATACTGAATATAATTCAATTTAGCAGAAATCGAATATGCCGAGAGGTTAAACAGACAACTGGATTACCGATGGAAAATTGATCTTTAGAACTCAGTATGAAAATTCTTCATTTATTTACTTTATTTTCTCCAACCTATGAACTCATTGCTGTCCACTCAAACTGTTATGAGATTTAAACAAACGCTAACAAAGGAGTTTTTCTCAGCACTTTTATAATCACCTTGTCTGACATTTGGCGAAAATCAACTTACAAGGTAACAATGCCATTGTTATAAAACATTACGAATAATCGTTGAGATCATAAAAGGATAGTTTATCGTAATGCCAGGCCCCTTTATCAGTCAAGTCGGATCATTCTGACAAAAGGCGTACTGACCAACTTCGCTCAGTTACAAATTAATGACACGCTTCTAAACTTTGTATAAATTGAACACATTTAGAACACAAGACAGACCAACGATTCCCTGGAAACTGGTATCATCACGACATGTTATCAATTAGTACGTCACGATAAATTTAGTACTTTGTACAGTAGAAGTGAATAAAGTAGTAGAAAACGAATTCAAAGCTAGCAAACAAAAACATATTCAAAAAAAAATGTTTGCCAGAAGGTTTTCTACGACAGTTGATATTAAATATGATCAGATATGAGACCAGTCATGACAATTCCCAACGAAGGTTGCCAACTAATACAATAAGTTTCCTAAGTAATATTATGTAGTCATCAGTAATATCTAGTACATATCAAAATAACTAACATCATGGCTTAGATAAACTAAGAATTTTCATATTAAGTAACGAATATTGGATGGTCATGCAGCAACTTATTCCAAATTGTTTAATATACAGCACCAATAGAAACTGATTAATCTTAACATTTAACTTTAGCCTGAACTACTCAAGTTAGTAGACAATATTGACTTGTTGATCTAGATCGAGCTCAGCGACGTGTCACCGGAGAGATTTATGTTCAGCAGTGGACTGGAGTCGGCTGATGATAGTAATGATGATTATCTAGTGGTTAATGCTAAATCGGAGATTTTTCTATTCAATTCATACCCACACCAAATATTTGTGTCATAACCATGTGTACGTGTTTTGAGTTGGGGTATAAATTATGTATTTAGAAGTAATGTATGCATGTACATGAATCTACAGTTGTTTGATTAACATATTGCAGACTTTGCCTGATTTATATATCCATATTTATATGATATTCGTTGTCATTTTTTAATTATTTCGTCTGCTTTTATGTGGTACGGTTCAATGCTTGATGGCAAACTCTATTATCTCCCGCAGTTAATTGCCGACCAAATGTTTTCTGACTGCATTATAAGTACACGTACCTTTAAATCGGTACAGACCATGGTAAGAAATACGAGTACTATTGGAATCTATTCTATTGAAATTAACTGGTCACATGTAAAGCCAAGATTCGGAATGTTTAGTTATTTATCTAGAGAATTTTATATTTACACTGAAATTTACGAGTTCATAAAAATTCCAATTATGTATCGACGCTTGCTCGGCGCATCTGTATACACACTTCAAGCACGTTAACCGCCCTTCGTCTCTTATACTCGTGCACGCAACACCGCGTGCTTAACAAACCGTTAAAGTATTTGAGCAGCTATTGGATACTCCCCTCTGCCTGACCCAAATAGATTAGCTGGGGGCGCCTTGATAGCCGTGCAACCTGCTTCCGTTGTTTAATAATTGGCCATATTCTAAGATTTATTATCTTTTATCTAATGGAGATATTTATGTGTTTGTCGATCTGCTTTTATTTGATTACTGACAAAGATATTGCAAATTTCGTAATTTATATACATATATGAACTATAAAATAGTTAAGAAAGTTATAAGAAAATAATGTAAGGTACAAGATTTATTAACAAGGGTCGTCGCCAGCTGATCGTGTCGTCTCCGTATTGTGTTAACGATATTACTCCACGAATAACGGGTGAACGCCCTGGCAACAAGTTTTGCCTTGGGTAAGTGCACTCAATAATATGCTTATAACTCCTCACTGCTACTAGCCTCTGAGAACATGGTTTATTGTATTACTTCATTGCTTCGATGCATATATTACTTCGATGCAATGTGTATCAGCTTGATTCACGATATTTACATGTTTGTATACATTTTTTTTAATTACAAGGATCTTTTAACAATTCATCTCCTAAGCTGCATTTTACATAGAAATCCGAAGTATCAATCAAAGATGAATTAGGTCTGAGGTTTTATTTATTCTCACAAATTGTATCGCTTTTTGTTGATGTTTTGTGTTAATTGGTTATTTGCTCCGCTTTGTGTAGTATTACTCCTATTACAAAGAGTGAGATCTGTTGTAGGGATTTTTCTTTTTGTGAAGTTTGCGAAATAATGAGCATTGACAAAATAATGCGTTTATTGATGTTCGCTTTAATATACAACAATTAATTTGATTGGTTTGTTAATTAAGAGTTCAGGTATTTATATCCTGATCATTTAAAATATATTTGATGGGGTCAAAGTTAGACGTAGGTAGGTATATAAAAATTTGTAAAATTTTTGAATTTGATTTTTCTCATTATCGATGAAAATTTCAGCGTAAGGTCCATTTTGGGTCGGATTTGTCCGGAAGATGATTTTTTTACGTCCGAAAATAATGAAGGGTACGCCGGGTTCTACCTGAAACCGTTGATGAGGTGTTAATCTGTTTTTGTGTTTGTACGGAAACCCTTCAAATCCAAGCAAGAAAATAGCTCCCACTGTTTACAGGAATTACCCCCGAACAAAGGGCTCTATAACCCTTGAAATTTATCTTCATTTCTTGTGGTCTAAATTCCATGGTCCAGTGGACAAGATTCCATCGTGCTGCTCCCAAACGTGATTATCGTTTGCGAATAAACGTCAAAATGATTGTATGACCTTTTATGAACGCAGGTTTACTTCTAAAGCGATGTCTGCATATATGACTGTAGAGACTATTTGATTGAATAGCTATTGTACATAGAGGACATTTATATTGAGACTGAAACAATATAGGAGTATCGGCTAAAGTCGGTCACTCAACAGCTTCGAGCACAAAACCAGTTAAACAAAGCGCGGGAAATTAACTCACGGTCACTACTGTATGTAGGTAGTTTTAATATCTGAATAGATTTGGACGATTAATTTATTTATCTACCCGGTTAACACATTGACCTCGGAATGACCAGACTGGGTTCGGACCTATCCAACAACGCTGTTTAAGACCTGCCGCCAATCGTAGCGAGCGAAACAACATAATTTAGTTAAATCAGTACGTAATTTAATAATTTATACTCACGTGGAAAAGACTTAGTTGATTTTTTAAACGCTAGATTTTCTCTCTTCTTACAGGTTCCGCGTTAATGGCATTCTGATGTGGGAAATAAGAACATGGTACTACTTCCATGAATACCGACAATTTACCTTTTACCTTTCCATTTATATTCAGGTAACGGTTAACAAAAGCGTATGAAATATTTATATACTCGTATATGTGGTGGCACAATCTTGTACGTCATTCTTTGTGTCTTCGATCGTCTACTGTTCTGTACCTTAAAATCTTATTAGTTCTGAACTTGCAATTGTATTTTCCACTAGCTCCCCCGAACTACTAGGTAGTCGTAGGTCGTAGGTATTATTTGAAATGATCTGTCAGTATTCAGTGCTGAGTCACTTACTGTCAAGAATAGTTTGTTTGGTAAATTTGCATTTCGATCGTTTATCCGCAAAGTGATGTATGTACCTACCTACATAATTTTATTAACATATTTAGAACTGCAACATTTCGTGTGGTACACAAGATGCTTAGAGAAGTTATTAGAGGCGCGTGAAACGAATTCTGAATTTATATACAGCGTGCCGTACATTCTTGTTTGAATTAGTGGGTTTGGGTTGGCGCGAGATTAAATATTCAAAAGGGTTAAAGCTGTAGTACTAAGTTTTCGGGTAACATAAGGCACACAGATAAATTAATTATTAAATAAGCACAGGTAAATATTCAACTTTGACCAATGACTGCCTCGTTGGTCGGGTGGTTGCAAGTGCGACTGCCGATCGCGGGGTCCTGGTTTCAAATCCAGTGTCGGGTACAATTAGATTTTTCTCATTTAGAATTTCTAGTAATGGCTCGGAGTCTGGATCTGTACCCAGTGTATGGCATTGGTCCAATTAAGAATGGCTCAGTTCTAAAATAAATTAAGTACCGTATTAGACGTTAGCCCCATTCATTTGGCAAACTGATTAGTTACGTAGTATACATGATGAATACATCGATCCAATAGTATTCAAAATTACATAATAGTTAAATTATATTAATTTTTGGCGCCAACATTATCATAATATAGATGTCTATTACTGTATCTTGTCCTAAACTCGAACCATATTTTAAACGATTTCACCCACTAACATGGAAATGGAATTTGAAAATAGTTTTAGTTAAAATTCACATGCGAGCTAAACTATACTGTATTATCAGGACTGTTAAGTTTAAAATTGATTAGACGGCGTTCGTGGGTATGGTAGCCGATTGCATGCCCGATAGCGTAGTGTGATCGCAGTTTTGTTATTAATATAATCCGTTTAAAGTTACAATGTTTTCAATATTGCTCATAAATTAAATGTTACTAAAAACGTAACATCACGCCTGTAATCTCTGAAGGGGTAGGCAGAGGAGAGTAGTACACTCACACGTTCCACCAGTTAAGTTTAAGTCCCATGGAATAGTTGGTGAGCTTATTGCTATAAGCCGGGCACAAGTCCAGACTCCGAGTCACTACTAGAAATTCTAAATTAGAAAAATGTAATACCTAGCAACTGACCAATAAATGTAATAGCAACTGTTAGATTATTCTAATATAAATTTTCTAGTACAAATTTCTAGTTACATTAATGTTAATGACATTAATGTCATGATGATGATGATCATGATGACATTAATGTTACTAGTATTGCAATATTACGTTATAGAACATTTAAAAAAAGGCATATTAATGTTACGCGAATAGTGATTTCCTATGGTGTCTGTACAAGCTTAGTTGTACCAGAATTATGAATTTGTTTGACATAAATCATTGTTCTTGATCGTGTATCAATACTCTGGCCTTCGATGTATTCGTAATGAATAATATTAGGCTCTTATCACACGAAAAATAATTCAACTCCGCCGACATTGGCGTATACAATTGTCATGTGAAAATGAATTATTTTCATTGGCAAGTCACGAACGTCGCGAAGGCTTCTTATTGGCCTGATGGTTCAGTGGTTGAGGACTCTGAGCGCTAAGGTGTGTCAGTAAGACTGTATGTTCTACATCTAGGAACAGATATTTTTAAAAAGTACGTAATTATACGTACATTTTATATTTTTTTCTTTAACGGCTGTAATGTCACTTTGACATGGCTTTGTTTACTTTGGAAGTGGATTGTCGTATCTGAGTACTCCCGAGATGAAACACCAAGATGTAATGATGGCATGCTCACTAATTAGAACAATATTATTTGTCGAATATAATTAAAAAGGCCAGTCCATGTAACACTATTTGTACAGTGATGAAATTTAAAGACATAACATGCTGAAATGTCATAGAAATTTCTATTAGCACTAGAGAAGGCCTATATTTGAACGCATTCAACTGAGCATGTCAAAATCGTGATACCCCGACTAGCGATTATAGCTCTGTACAGCACTTAGGCAGTTATTGTCGCATCTCGGATAGAGACTGCTGAGGGCAAAACGTATATGAATATTTTCATGCTTCACTGGGCAATATATACAATCGGTTACCATTGGTAGATATATTTACATAATAGTCGTTAAACCCAGCTAGAGGCTTTTAGGGTGGTTTTAAAATTCATGAAACGGTTTATACAACTTCCTATACAAGGGCTGGTTCGATCCGTATATCCTTGTGGAAAACTTGTGGGATACATGATTCACCCGGGTACGGCCCATCCCCGGTCGAATACTGTACCCGGATGTGTCATTGCAATGGTTTGCGGTCATTAAACATTTGGTCGAGGCCATGCGTAATGTTCTTTTGCTACTCATTTTATATACGACCCTAATTCAGTTAGTCCATTATTGTAGTTTTTTTATAGAATAGATCAAATTATTCACAAGCTATCCCACTATTGAGAATATATTTCTATGTTTTTTTTATGTAGAAATAGGCTCGCGGTTGGCTGCAATCCCACCTGATGAAAAGCGAGATGCGGCCTAGGTGTAGCACGCTCGCCCAGAAAGTGCCTGTTCACTCTTCTTTTGAATAATCCCAGGTTGTACGAGTTGGGAAAGATGGACACCGGCAGAGAGTGCGCTCTTTCGCAATTTGTACCATTGGATCGAAAGCTAGTCTTTTATTGTCCATATAGTCCTTATAGAAATTGAAATAAAATATCTAGAAATTAGATTGCTGCGATGCCATATCCAGTCTAGACCCACTCCAATATCGGGTTCAAATTCGGGTATCCCAATATTGGAAGGTCGGGGACATTTTGCTTGTTATAGCAAAAGTAAAGGGATAGGTCAGGTCACACGATGTAAGTTGTACATCGAATTTATAAGCAAATGTGCTTAATAAGCCGCCAGGAGTACAATCGTATCTAATCTCAAATGGTCTAGTTCTAACCCTGAATGGAAATGTGAACTAATTTATAAAGGTATCATAGATAAAATTTATATATGATACCTTTATAAATTAGTTCACATTGTATCAACACAAAATATGGGTGTACGGGCAGGAATGCAATTTATTGTTTAATCTCCCTGTATTTTTTAAGTTTAAATTTCCCGACCTCTAAAGCATTCTACTCAAAATCCGATCCTGAATTTAGCAGTAAAAAATGTATGTAAGCGAAAATAAAAAAGGAAACAATTCGTATCTGATTGACTGGTAATGAATATGTTTTATATAATCACCGAGAAGATGAAAATTAATGTAACTAAATCATATCTCATCTCATCAATAAATTGGATTGTCACGTTAACAACAGTATCCGGTATATCTTCAGTTTATAATATAATGATATTTTTTAATATGGTTGTTAAAACCGCACCCTTATCTAAAAGGGCGTAACTCCAGATTCCTCGCAAGTAAGAGGATATAATAGAATAAAGTAGTCTTTATCTTATTTCCAACAATCCATCTTCTCCCTCTTATACCGTCCAGTACATCTGCGAGACGCATGATATAGTACTACGCTTATTTAAAAATCTTAAGGCGAATATTCCGTTGCACAATATTGATTTTTATCTTTCCTCCTTCTCTGTTCAGGTTGTGTTACTTTGAACCTTTTTATGTCCAAAGATTAAATAATCACACAACTTATGTATATTCGCCTTAAGTAAATGAGTTTAAGTATACATCATTATATATTTACATTCGCGTACTATTGTACATGAGTACAAATAATATTTTACATAATTTAATAATTAACAGGTGCCTATCGTAACATTTGCATTATTAAATGGGTAGAATAGAAGAAAATCATATTTACCAGTACAACAGGAAGGATTTAATAATAAATGGGATTTTCTACAATTTAACAACATCCAAGGACATAAAAATAAATTAAATAGGTTAGTAGTACTCCTGAAATATGTATATCCATTCTAAATTTGGAAGCTTGTCTCTAATATCGACTGTCGGAAACATAATAGGTAAACGAACTGGCTGGCTAATATACCATCAAATTTTAAGTTATTTACGAGAACAGAACAATACTCAGTTCCTTTAATTTGTAACATAATGTGAAAAAAAGCCTATTTCGAAATTACTTTACATGTTTTCGTCATTATGTTAAAATTAGGTACTATATACATTTCTTCTTATCTTTTCTTCTATATTCTTTCTTTATATATTTATTATCTTCTGAGTGCATGTATGGTAACACCGTGTTTCGTAAAAGGATAAAATAGCAAAAATATTTCGACCACGGGAGAACATAATTATGGAAACAAAATATAATTAATATAAGATTTAGCTTTGGGCACGTAAGTACTATTTCGTACGTAGTCACTGTTATTTCTCTTTTATTTCTTCACTGTTATCTACGAACATTTACGACATCCTAGGTGTGGCCAAAGAAGTTGTCTGGTTTTAAAGGAAAGTTCCTTTTGCGCCTTTCTTGAATAGCCCCATGTAACGTTCCGAGCTTTTCTTTACAAATATATTTTTTCTTATGCAACATTCCTATTTAAGTATATAGACATACTCACTATTTATAATGAACTCGGATGACTTCACCAAAAGATAATTAAAACTAGCATTTTATATCAATATTTATTCTTGAACTTATTTTTTATTGGGAACTGATTCGTGCATGCTTTTAATGTACTCAGACCCAAATGTTAGGGACATTTGGGTCTATATCACTTGTTCAAAGTAAAATAGGAACATTGGGGCGTGAGGGTACACGGAATCAATTTCCGCACCTCTCGATCCGATGGTCAATGTACGATATTGTACAGATGGGTCGGGTAACATTTACATACTCAGTCGGCATTCGGAAAGTATTCGGACATCACAAAATTAGACAATTGTAAGTATTTACATGTATAAGTTTACTTTATACATTATTGTTATTGCACATTTACTGTACTTTCCCGTTGGTCGAGCGGTCGCAAGCGTGATTGCTGATGGAGAGGTCCTAGGTTCGGTCTCGGGTTGGGTAGCGAAGTTTGTTACTGGCGTGATGTTATGCCTTACTATTCTTTCTCGAAAGCACTATATCTAGAACAATTAGTACGAACAGATAGGTATGGAAGATACGACTTAGTTGTATTATACGGTGAGAACTCGGGCACAAACTCACTCACGATTCTATTCTCATTTAAATCATAAACGATTAAAATAAAAGTTTCATTCTCGTACATTATACACAACTCACGATAAAAGTTTTTTGGTTGACTTTTTAATTTACAACTCAACATTTTATTTAGTTAGGAATCCACTTTAAAGTTAACAAAAGTTTTTCTCACGGGAATTATAATGCTAAGTGTCATGAAACTCTCGTATACGAGTTAAGTCATAAACATGCGAGGAGTTTCAAAACCAGCTCGCTGCTTGCTTGAAACACTGCCAAGGAAAAGTTACGTGGACAGCAAAAGTATACATAAAATTTACGTTCTTGTTATCCTAACATTAATAGTAGTCAAGGTCATAGCCGGGGGAATTTTTTTCTCTTTCTTCCGATTTGTAATAGAAAGGACTATAACTCTTTTCTCTTATCTGGAAGGCAAACTGTAAGTACTTCCCTATATTTTACTTCACTGATAAGTTGACTGCATATGTGTATTATATGGGATGCGGAAAGTATCTAATATTAAGTATTTAAGTATTTACGTAAAACTTTTACAGTATTCCCAGCGCTTTAAACTGTTCTAAGTTATATACTGGTAACTTTATTCTAAGTTATAAGGCATAATTTACAAGATAATTAATTTTTATTGCCTTTTAAATGGTTAACCTTAGTTATTGCGATTTATAAACATAATAAAAGGGAGTTAAGAGATTCAACATAGCACAACAAATTCACGTGAGAAATTAGAAACATTAAAAAATGTAATCCTCTCCCTCACACGACCATTTAATCTGATAGCTGTTCGAGGGTATAGGTATAGAGACAGGATCAACATTATCGTAATATAATAATTACAGCAATCTGAGCGGCTTAACAATTAGACCATTATTCCATTATCAAGTCACGGCTTGTTAAGCGAGACGGTGGGTTAATAAATTATGTGTTTATTACCAGAACGCCCTTGCCCAATCTGTAGGTGCCTTGGGAGTAGATATCTTTTATTATGTAATAGAACCATTTACTCGTAATATTTCGAGAAATTTCTAAAATTGTGTTTAATGAAAAACCTTATATTTTATTTTTAGCGTAGCAAATACACACACAGGTCACGTGTCGAGGAGTTTGTCTATGCAATACGTGAATATCAAGCCCGATTGTTAAATGTACCATTTACAAATACACAAGCCACAAATTCCGGCTCTGCGCTACTCCTGAGAATTTCAAATGAGAAAAATCCAATAATTTACTGTACCACTAAAACATGACTAATTTAATATATCTATGTACATATTATGTATGTATTGAGCAAAATGGTGTTCATAATTTTAATAAACTGAACGAGAAAGTCATATAAAAGACGCCTCAACTTTAGTTTCCTTTGTAGGTTTTTCAATTTTCTAAAACTAAAATAGAAATTAAGTAATTATTTTATCTCGCAACATTTTTTTCAAATTTATCTTTCTATACAATTATAATTATTGATATAATTATCAAAAACTATAATTTTGGCTTTTTAAGGCTACATTGTTCTTTTTTATGCAAGAAAATAGTCTTATTTTTCATATATTATCATTTTGTTCGAAGATCGTGATGTGTTACCTAATGCAACATTTATGCGAAGTTAGCTAGTTGTATATACATACATATACACACACACATAATATGCAAACATAAGCACGCATATGTATGTAAGTATACAATTATATTTATAGTTTTTACAAGCAATGTAGAATTAAATAAAGCCTTTAAAATTAAACGATAAACTTTTTAAGGCCCATTTAATCGCCAATTTGTAATTGTCGCAACTCAAGCCATCTCTTAACTAATGTAACATACTTTTAAGTATATATACTCAGATATTTTTATAACTCCAGTTGATAGATGAACTCGACTGTTTATTTCAAGAGACTTTACATTGTGACCTATTTAGGGATGTTTTCAGTAAAGTTTTGTCTCTATTAAGGTGAACTCCATTTTAAGGGGAAGATATATTGATGTTATTAACTTTAAGAGATTGCGGAAACAACCCTTTTGTGCCCCTATCGGAGTTAAAGCAGCCTGCATCATTTTTCACGTTACCGATAAACTATCCATCTTACTTTGTACCCTTCAACGCAAGGAAACACAAGCTGATTTAGGAGATTTTATTTTAATTTCTGTAAATAAATTGTGTAACTGTAGATTATTACATTCTATATACCTCAACAGTCAGCCCTTTGTTCGTTAGACAGATGCGTTGACTATTCCAGATTTGTACTTGAATGCCTCAATATTGTTTGATAATGACGATAATTGGTCAGTGGCTATGTACCTGATATAGTAGCATGTATATGTATTTCTAAATACTATTGCTACATATAATTAACTTGTTGTCATTTTTTATTTCCCTTGTCGATGTATTTGATTGCTAGTTTCAAAATTTGTTCAAAATCTTAAAAGTGAGTTCATTAATCACTTTCAGTTTTAGGTACTTTGCGTGTATCAATTTCGAAGTAGGGATTTATGCCTGCTGAAATCTAAGTTAATACTTAAGCATTTCCTAAAGTACTTTTTTTATATCATATGTACAATAGCAGTATTTAGACTATATATTCTTTCTTTCCTTTCTCTCTCATATTTTAAACGTTCAATGACATGAGTGAATGAACAAAACGTGCAACGCTACGGATAAACCGTTTAGAAATAAGAAGTCACGTATGCTCCATGTCATAACAAGAATAAGTTTTTAAAAGTTTGCTTGTTTAAAGAAAAGCATCGACGCAAACTTTACCAACGAAGGCGCGATCAGTTTGAGGCACATTAAAGTGTGAAATATCATCGCACCTAGCTAAAAGTTTTCATAGACATCGTTTGTAATAGGATCCGTTGTAATGGACGACCTTGTATTTTATTGAGTGCCTCAAACCATATGTACCTATGCATTAAAAGTTCTTCTCGTCAGAATACCAAGCTCGATCAGTCGTTTGATGGGGTAATGTGTTAAATTTTAAGCTGTCTTTCGCTTCCATATGTTTTCTAAAGTAATTAACACGGGGACTATAACATTTTTACACACATGAATCACGTCGGACGGTAGTACGATGTTGAAAGTTACCCGTGGGCAGCAGTGGGACAAATGTAGGTTTAATTTTTATGTACGTATAATATTTAATATCTCAAATATCGAAGTAGAAACGGATTGGGTTGGTAAATTCGCCTTCCCTTTGGGACGACTTATTTCTGCGAATACTCAATTAAGCTATGGATCAATTGGATTGTAAGCAATTGTTGGACCAGCCATAACCGGGCTTGGAATAATCACTACAAGTGACAGTATATCACGAAAGCCTTGTACAGCTTGAATAGGGCAATTTTGCAGCTGATGCTCCAATATAAATCAATCCGCTACTTCCTCGTGGCAACGACAAGGTAAATAGGGGAGGAACAAGATGGACGACTCGCTTCTGTTTGACGTTCGTGTGAAAAACACAACTTGTTACATTATGACAATAAATAATATTAACAACATGGTCATACTTTCAGAGACTGTTGTACGGTGATAATATTTCCTTCTGAAAACAGAAGGAAATATTAACATCACTTCCATATCTCTATCAGGGCTCTTGTAACATTTTTATTTCGTTATAATAATTATTTATTTGGATAGAGGTATGTACTTGGGAATTCGGCTATTATGTACCTTTAACCAGGTTACCATATATACTTTCTGCATATTATGGAATAAAAGATTATGATCGATTAAAAAAAAGATACAGATGGTACAACAATTTCAAATCATCATTACAACACGTTCACATTTAGAATTGTAATAAGCTTTTGTTGAAGTAACTTTTCGTACAATTCCTTTTTTAGTATTACGTAATAACTTTTGTGGCAATATAAAGATAACTGTTATGTCAAAGTATCTTGACGTATAAAGGATAATATACGAGTATGTATAATAATAGGTACCCGTTTAATCGCATTATGAAAAATGATACGCCTGAGCCAATTTTGATAAGGGTTAGCATCCTTCCGGTGCTCAGATTGTTAAAGTTTTGAAGGGTGTACTAAACAAAGATATCACAAAGTACGTGTGTGCTGTTTTTGTGTGTTATGCAAATTTCGTAGTGATGATAACGTAGTGGTCTATATATAGGCTGTCCGCCAAAGGGGTAGTGGCTTAAATCCCGGTCCTCAACTCTATTTCTCTTTGTGCATTTTAAAAATTAACAGGGAAGGATTAATTGCCGGGAAATTCACAAACACGAGAATTCTTCATGATGTTCTCGAACTCACCAGCGTGGCAATAATTTTCCCGATGCTGTAAGGGAATCTGATACATTTAACAGTGGAACAGTAAACAGATTAACGATGACGTTGTAAATTTAAAAGTACGTTGTAAAACCATTGGAAATATTTTCGGAATTAAAGAGAAACACTGCGTTTTGAGAAAAATTGAACAA
>DWME01006477.1:0-13609 GCA_018244795.1 Parelbella ahira ahira | reverse complement strand
ATATTCGAAGTCGCGACGAGGTAACGGTCGGCAAATAATTCTAGAGCCATTACCATGCAAAATTGTGTATGTATACATGCGTATATGTGTATGTATGTACCGAAACTTAGCAGTTTGTAACGGGATGATTAAAACATCAGCACTTGAGCTATTAAAACCACTTTAAAAAAACTTGTTTTTATTTCCTTCCGCTTAGACATAATTAAAGTGAAGAATATGAGGCTAATTTCATACAAAATTATGTCTTGAATTTCGTATTTCAAGCATATATTTTTTATAATAAACATAATTATTACATGTTTAAATTCACGCAGTCTTTATTATATTTAGATTTTTGTGAAGTTCAGTGTCGTAATTAAACAACTATATATGTACCTACATAGATGAAATCTGACGAGTTATTACTGCCAATAGTCTGCGCGATCCACCCTTACGGCTCATTAAATAACAATTTAATTAACATCTTAATTCGTAGCTAAGGTAGGCATATCTAATTAAACTATATGTATAAAAATATTTTACTTTATAAATGATTTCTTTTTTAAATGATGGCTCGCATCAGAACAACAAGGTTGGCAGTTTATTATTTTAATGCAAGTCACAGCAAAACCATTGCAAACTTAATGTACGTGAATAGATAATATTATATAGTCGCTATAGATATGCATTATATTTTGAAGAGTTCGATTGAATAAAAATCGTCTCGAAATCTACATTTTCCTCATGCAAATTAATGAATCAGTAAATTTAATATTAAAAGGCAAATGTAGTCTGCGTATTATAAATTATAGAAAATGTAACGGTATATTTAAAAGCGTAACAATATATTAAAATTTAGTAACATATACAAATGTATAACACATAAAAGTGTTTTCGCCTTCAAAACTAGTCGAAATCCACATATCTGATTCTTGCCCTATCTAAAAATCGTTGTCAAATTAATAGCAGAACTGACGTGACTGATGCATAGAAAGAGTTTAGTGAACAGTTCATTTGTATGGAATAGAAATCACGGCTCTCATCCACTGAGCGAACATAGCGTGGCTCGCTCGTCATTATGTCAGTTTCACCACAATTTCGTTGGAAAGCCGACTGCGCGACCGCGTGAAACGGTATTCTACAAGACAAGTGAACAACTATGCGTTTAATTACATTCAAACGTCCAACAAATGTGCTATTTCCAAGTCAATAACCAATTAATAACAGAAAAAGACAGTTGCACGTAACTATGTTGTCGGATTCCGCTCTATTGTGTGAAAGTTTCGATTTTCACGAATTCTTATGTTATTATTACAGCATAATATTTGCTAATCTAAGACCGTGAGTCCGTACTAAAAAGAAAATTTTGTAGTTTACTTAAGTCTAATTCAACTCATAACAAATTGTACAAGGTGTGTTTAAAAACAGGCTACCAAAAGTAATAGAGTTCACCAAATTTATAAAAATTATTAACTACTAGATATCTAAAAGCATCATGCGCCTTTATGTTTTGATGAAAATTACGGTAACAATACGTTTCAAAAATTCGCATTAAAATATGTCAAGACAGAATTGGGATACCGGGTTGTTCAACTTCTAATAATACATGTCATTTTAATGTCATCATCACATCTCTGTGAACCGCGAGGGGCCCACGCTACGTCATCGCACTATTGAGAGTTTTTGAGACTTTTAACCTAGCAGCGTAAAGCATCAGCGGAGGCGATTTGTTCTAGCCAATCCGGTGCATGTAGAGACATCAATGTCCACAGGCAAAGAAGCTAATACTTTACTTTTCTAACACTATAAGTATTGTATTATAGACAATATTTTGTTATGACAGTAGTAGAGTGTAGACGGAAAGAGAAATAAAAAAAAATCCCAACTAACGCAACTGAAGTCCAATTAAAGTACAACGCTTAATTACATGAAATGGAATAGAACATCAAACTCATTAGTTTCTCGTTTCTTTGTTAGAAGTTAGTGTTTAGTTTGAATTTTAATAAAGATAAAAAATATTTTTTTCTCAAAAATTGTCTCAGTTACAAATGAGTGTAAGTATTAAACATTTTGAAAGAAATTGATTGAAACAATAACTTGTTTATAAGAAACGTCTCTTATAAGTACTTTCTTATTGGATTAACAGTAGCTTAATATAAAATACTTTGATTAATATCTTGTAATATTGAGGTGTATAATATTTTAATTGAGCGTATGGAGATTAACGAAAAACATATTGTGTAGGCGACTCTACCGTTCGAGAATGGCAACGTTATTAAAACTATTTTATTCCGTTTTCATCACACTATAGAGCCGAAATACGCTATGTTCTCCTTATTGGGCCTGCACATTAATAATATAAGGTCATCGCGCTAGCTTACGAACCGGAACGTCCATAGACTAGCGTGTACTGTGTAAAAAAAACCGAGTCGTTTACTATTTGTAGAATAGAGTCTACTTATTGTTATAATCTTCTCAGTGATGATAGCGCACCGCCGCTGTATAATTCTCAGAAATATTTTATTTATCTCTACATTCTATATTAGTTTATATTTGTCTCTATACATTTGTATAACATGTACATTTACGTAATATTGTATGTCTCTACATATGTATCTTTATATTTTCGGCCACGATTTAATTCTTACGAGTTACAAGTATATTTACAAATAACTGTGTAACGCCATGCAATCCACAATATTTTCCGATTTTTTAGTAACCTTCAAATGGAACTCTGTTTACTGTTACAGAATAAAAGTCTAAATATAGACTGCTTTACTCATTAAAAAAGAAATTTTACAAAAATAATTGCAATAAGATCGTAGAATACGAAGTGACCGTGGGAGTTTTTAACTATTAATATTGCACTGATAAAGGAAAATTTTACATACAATTCAACAATCATTAATAATGATTATTAATGAAATTTTCATAGTCATATGTTTTTGGCTCCTCTCTAAATAGATACTCTATATCTATCATCACATACATATTTGTACAGATAAGTGTTATTACAAATATATAGATTCCTTTTTAACAATGACTCGTATTAAAATTATATGTAATCAAAAATATTCGCGTGGTTTATATTATGGCAAGTACTTATTTTCAAAATCTCTTGTATAAATTTATGTTAACGATTTTGATACTAATTAGTACATGAATAGAATGCTCTTTCAATTAGAAACATTGTATCAATGTATTCCCAACATTATTAACATTAATTAGGTACAGTGATATAATGTAGAGTAGTTTAATATTATAGAACCTGTTAACTAATGCATATGACATTCAAATTTATATTGTATAGGATAAATTGAGTGTCCATTGTATAGTACTTATATTAATATCGTGCTTATTTGTTAAATTAGTAATGGTTTTAACTGTTACAGAAAAATTGACGTTAAAGAGCAAAATCTTTAGAAGTTAATAAATATTATGTTTCTTAATATGTAGAATCTACCTCCGTCCTTTTTTCTGTTTCTAAACAGCATTGCGTTACTTACATACAGATTTTTATGTCTATTTCCATTATTATTGTATTATTTACATTGTATGGTACACACATGCACTGAGAGGCGTCCGAGGCGTCAAAGATTGTTTCCGTAACCGACTTTAAGTAGACGTTCAATTTTTATTTGAATTTGATGTCGTATGCCAATCACATTTCACTTTTATTATTTTTTTCCAATTTGGTTTACCTATTGCTAGGTTTAATTAAAAAGTCTATTGTTGACTTAATGCCTGAAAGCATTTCCTAACAGTGAATCCAAGCTGACAAATGAGAGTAGATAAGTAGAGTATGTAGAGTATATAGCAGGCGTCAAGAAGAACTCTGTGAAATTAAATACTAATAAAAACAAACATGAATACTAAGACACATTAATAAAATATTGTAAAGTGCATATACATACATATATGTACATATAGGTACCTGCATATACTAATATACGTATATGAGTTGATAAACGACGATAAATTCGATTATAACAATTTTATTTCATAAGATGGATATTCCATTTCCATTTTATCATCAGGTTCAAAACAACAAAAGTATACAATTACAAAAGTGTCGTAGATCCCACGAGTAATAAAATAGAAGGTTAAATAAAGTGCAAGGTCAAATAGAGTTTCAGTTTTAACGGAAATTATTCAGTTCAATAGTTTGAAACGTTCATGTAGCTTCGGGCGATTTTTTAATAAGACGTCCAACCGCAATAGTTAAACGCGGTACTAGACGTCGGGGTAACGAATTTTTCTCTCTAATTACTTCGTGTCAGAACGATTGTGCAGGAAATGCTCCGGCGCCGGACAAAGGACCCCGGGACGTTCATTAATAAGATCTCTCCAACTGCAATTTCGTTGAATAAAACCGCGATTAAAAATATTAATATCAAACGATATACATAATGGTAATCATTTGTTTATGTCCATTGTTTTCGTTTGTCTCACCAAACTCATCCTTAAGTCTCAGGTAAAATATTTTTTTTCGTATGTGACTCTGAGCCAAATGTTTACAACTGACAGCAATAGCGAATAACGGAAAGTGTAAATAAAAAAATTGTCTAACTTTAAGGTATAGGTTACATACTAGCGGAATTATGAAGTCTTTGAAACCGGTTTGTGTACGTGTAGAGACCGATAAATATAGAGAAAGCACGTCAGATCTAAAAAGATAGAGATATATGACATTCTGTGCTTTCTGCCTACCCCATACCTTCACAATAATAACAATGAAGCAAATAAACAACACCTGGGTACTCGACAGTGTTTTCGCTAAAGGCTTATTGAGTTACGGGTAGATCACTCCGTCCTCTGCGACATAATGAGATTCATTTTAATTTTGCAATTGCTACTCATATTGTAACAAAGGGTGCTTGCTAGGTCCCCTATAATGTCGTCATAAAAAACCTCACTAGGAAGAAAAGAATAGGGAAAAAAGGTGCCTTCTTGCCTCATTGTGACACAGGTATGGAAAAAAAATGGTCCAGGTCATCGTGAGGGGAGCGGTTTATGCATAGGCTTATTTACTAATTTTATTATAGGTATTCATGTTTTCAACTACACATAAGTAAATATTACACACAAGTACATATATGACTGCCTCGTTGGTCGAATAAGCAAACGCGACTGCCGATCCGGGGGTCCTGGGTTCAAATCACGGGTCGCTTACTATTAGGATTTTCTAATTTATAATTTATAATAATGACTCGTAGTCTGGATTTCTGCCCGGTGTATGGCAATAGGCTCATCTCCTATTCTATGGGATTTACACGTAACAGGTGAAACGTGGGAGTGCACTACACGTTAAAAGTTGCGTTTTTTTCGTACAAATAAATATATTTGCGTTCATCGTCCGACAACAAGGAATGAATATCTTGTCCTTTGATTCCAAAATTGTGTTTTTCTTTTAAGTGCTGTAATTATATTATATTATTTTAATTATAACAAAGGCAAAATCAAGATTACATTTGTGAGATATGTAGGTAGTACATTAATGCGGGATCAAAGTAACAATATAGTTATAAAGGCGTCCTTACGTTCAGAAAGCGTTATTAGCGTAATCGAACGAAAATTCGCACTAAAAATGACTATTTCCCATAATTCCAACGCTTCCCCGATTTATTACGGCAGGCGGGAAGCAGCAGGGCAGTAAGTGGGGCTCTTAAACCGGGACATAAATTTCCTCCATACCTGAGTTGTTCCACTAATCATTTAATGCTATATTTGCGTCTTGATGCAAATGAATGTCACGGTATGACAACGTGTGATCGAGAGAATTCGGATGAGTCCTTAATTTTTTGTTGCTTATGTACAACAGTTGATTATGTACATTTATAAAGCATCTTGAACAAGACTGTACGAGTAGGACTTTTGTTAATTGGTGGTTAATAGGATTCTTGGTATGCGTCGGTAAGAGGATTAGGGTTTTTGGTAACAGCACACGAATTGAAATAATATTTGAATGAACTCCTGAAGTTATCTAAGTAAAAAGTTGATATATTAATACTGGTACTATTTTTAATAATCAGTTGATATACCATTTTACCAGTGTACCTTGCATTACTTTATCATCGAAAAAAATCTTAACATTGATTCCGGATGCCCGAAAAAGAGCAGAACACTAAATTACATTTATTACTATGGGCGAATGATTACATTTTGCAGTGTCTAATAAGCGTAGGGTATGCGTTTTCCACACTATGGAAAATATATTGTCTTGTTATTTAATAGTGAAGTAATATTTTCTTGTACGCCGTTCGAGCACGGCGGAACTATAGACGCCGGCTTGCTGGACAAACTCAATCGGAAGTGTCTCCGAGCGGTAATACAAGACCTGACTAGATTCAATTTTACAGTTCTAACATAATAACTTAATAACGAATTGAATTATTCTAAAAAGGATCTTTAAAGTGGTGTTATTAATTTATTCATTGAATCTGCGTTAAACAAAATTGTGTATGTTTGAAATGATTCGTACACCGCTTCGTAGTAGATGGAAGGTCAGTTGATATTTTAATATTTTAACTGAAATTATTTTATATTTCTGCCCAGGATAATGGTTGAAAATCCTTGCGAATTCTAATAAGAGATCGGCCAAGAATTTCACATCACGTACAAATGAGCGCCCCCACATAAGAGGTTTCATTATTTTATTCCCGCATATCAAAAGCAGCGCGATTCGACTTAGAAAATCACGAGAAAACCTGCATAAACATTCAAACGGTCGGCCATTAACGGCAATATTGGTTTACGGCGGGCAATAACGATCGTGATATCGAAACTATCGTTCGCAATTGAATCGCAAAGAACGAAAGCGATCGGAATTTACGTACGTATTGCTGGCCAATGTTTCGAATGTTTCCGCTCATGCATCGCTTTATTTTGTTATTTGGACTGTGATCGTTCTGCGAGCGTTTTTCTAACCCTTTGCCGTATTCAATAATGTATCAAACTAACAAAATAAATAGTACTTATCGTTTTGAAATATACGTATATGTCGTGCACAGTAGTAATGTACAATGAAATTTAAAGTTCCAATGTTGTTGTGCAACGTCATTTAGATTTAGCCTTTTTAATCGGGGCCACTCCTTCCGCTCTTAGGACTTCTGAATATATGTATGATTTATTGATTTTAACATCCAAATTCCTAAGGTTGTATATTGTCGAAAATTCCGTTTCGAATTTTCCGAGTTGTGTTCAAATTATTATCCGTCACAGTTTGAAGTTTTGCAAAGAGAGCTACATATAAAATATTTTATTTTTGTATTAAAAATTTTGGCATATCAAAATATGGCATATAAAATCAGTATTTGAATTGGCCGTATATTTGTTAGATCGTGTTTGACACATTAAAAAAAGTTCTAATATCATTTTATAAAAGTGTTCGTTTACCTACAGTAAATATATGGAGCCATGGAAATTTAGCTAATGCGAAAATTAATTTTAAACCAAACTAATGAAACTTAACTCATTAATTAATTAAGTTAACTAGTGGATTTTTATATATAAACCCGATTACGAAAAAGTGAGTTTTTGTGTAATAAAAATAAAACTTTTATGTACTTCACTTAATTTAAGTACATAACTTAAATACCTCTTCCGATGCAGTACCATATACAGATTGTAGGGTAGCGATAAATAATAATACATATTTATAAATGTCAATGACTGTTCTCAGTAGAATCATTCATTTTTGTGTGCAAGCATCAATGGTTAGAGTTGTGAGCTGGCATAGCGTAATGTGGGTATTGATATTTTAAAAACCTTTCTCAAAACCTTGTCTACGGGGTCTTGGGAGCCGATTTATTAAAGCATTGTATATTATAGTGTATATAATATTATACTATAGTTGCTTTTTCTATGTCAAAACGTGTTACTCTCAATGATTTACGAACGATTTTATATCATGGAATAATTTCAGTTTAGTATTTATTATTTTGCTCGTATATACGAAACTAGTAATTTATCTAGCGGTGCCTTATGGCCGTGTATACAAGTATTTGATAAATGTTTATGTATGACTGTCACCACCAATATTTAAGCTTTCCTTCCTAACACTTAAGTGGAGTGTAGAGCTACGTAGCCGAGTTTATTTGGTCGCACCTCGGCGGTCCATTTTAACGTGGAAAACCAGTAACCACATTTCATCTAAGTTCGCCCGCACTCCGCCAGCGTCGGTGTGGAATTTCATCGATTTAATATAAATCATTTAGTATAAATCGCCCCCAACGTAAAATATTGCTCAGGATAATAATGTTACTCTCATTTTCTTGAAAGTTTTCCTTTTAGAATATACAGTTTAGGAATTAAAACAGTCTTACATCTATTTCCACGTGTCTTTGAATATACATACTTGTAAAGTGATTTTTAAAACTTAAAGACTCGAGTATATTTCTCGAAAATTCGATCTTAAGAAAAACTAAAGCAAGGTCCGACAGGAACGCTTGCAGTATGTGCATCCACTACACCCTTCCTATGCTAGATGAAGCGTAGACTTTATATCAATCTTCACTTCTTGGTTTAAAAGCGAATCAATAATCATGATTATTATTGTAGATTTTATTAAGCTTGTCCTAGTCCACGATGGGACGTATAACGGAACTGATGAAACGTAGAAGTGTACCTCTGTGTACGCATTCAGGGACAAACCGGCATAATAATATGCTATTATTAATACTTTTATAACCGAGTAAGAACACCTAAACATTCGAGGTAAAACATTGTAGTTAACGTATGGTACGCGCGGCAGCCGGGCCGCCCCCCGCCGTAGCGCGGGCAACAATGCGGCGTACAGAAATAGTCGCGTAAACAAACAGCCGCCGCACCGAGAGCTAATGCTTCCTGATTAGTTTACTAAAACGGAGTGATTTTACATTTTTACTTTATCGTAATCTGTATTTTCATATCATGTGAGCTCTAAATACCGTTGGCTTAAAACTTAAGGTTATAGTGGATTTGGTTCTTTTGTTAACTAAACTGATGAAATTCATGTACATTTTATATTGATGATTTAGTAATAATCTGAACTAAATAAAAATATTACGACAATATAATTGAAAATCGTACATGACGCTCTTCTTCCGATTATCATCATCAAATCATTTATCATTTCTCTTAAACACGGTTTCCCTATAATGATGTATGGCCTGGTGCGAATTCAAACGCCATAAAGATCGTTATAATGAATTCTAAGATGTGCAGGTATAATCATAATGATATCGTATTTTTACAGTAAGTGCATTTGGTCCCAAAACGCACATATTCGTCAAGAAAAACTTCAGTAAAAGACTACATGTAACACAATGTAACAACAACAAGGTATCCTAATTAGATTTTTACGTCTTTAGTGGTAAAGAATTCGGTGAGCGAGTAGCGAAATATCAAAAACGCGAGGAACAAGCGTCAGGAATCTCAATCAAGCATGCAACAGACTCGGCGCGGATCAGGCTACTGCCTATTGCGCAATTTTAATTAAACAAGTGAAATTCGCGAACTGTACTGATATAACGTAGAAACAAAAAAAAAGAAATTCCACGCTTTCTGAATACACCTGAAAACAATTCAGCGCCGGTTGCGCTGAACCGACCGGTAACTATATTGTTACGTTACGAACTCGACGTACGCGTAACTCATCAAGACATCGCTACATTAATATTCTAGCAGGTTCAAATAGACCGCAATTTAGAGGCTAATAGTGTCGTATGAAGTTCGAAAAAATCAGCTTTAACATTCTGTATGGATCGATAGTGAAACGAGCCACGTCCTAATGTAAGCAAATTGCTGTCACATCTTTCCGACGTCCGGCCGCGGCTATCATTTGCAAGATAAGCGCTTAAAAGCCTCGTGGAAAACGCTTTCAGCAGACGGACTATTACCGGGCGTTCCCGTACTTTTTGCTTTGCATCGAAACTGTCGAGTATGAGGTATAGGTACATCTCATGAACTACGCATAACGTGTGAATGTGTTTTATGGATGTTTTCATCGAAATCTATGTACATACATATGTGTATACTTATGTACATATGTATGTATATATATATACATATGTGCGTATATATCCATGTATGTATTTCACATATCGCTGCATTTAAAATCTTATCTTAATTTTTTTATTTTTACACAACTCTCACAACACGTGCGTTCGGT
The DNA here is from genome assembly GCA_018244795.1 of Parelbella ahira ahira. NCBI lineage: Eukaryota > Metazoa > Arthropoda > Insecta > Lepidoptera > Hesperiidae > Parelbella > Parelbella ahira. The sequence continues at coordinate 3,480 of DWME01006477.1, read as the reverse complement.
ATCACGTGTCGTGTTCTAATATATTATTTTTAATGAAATATGCTGATTGTAATATATTTTAAACAAAACAGATGTACACCCACAATCTTTTCTTACTTCAGTTTCAGTTGTTGCTAAACAAAAGTTTGTATGTACAAAAACCAGAATATTACACAGTAGTAACATAAGTCCCAAATGTCGAATCAAATTAGGATATCGAATTTGTTGTAGATTTCGCGAGGCTCGCGCAGCGGGAGAAACGCCGTGCCTATACAAAGAATCGGTGAAGTTTCAACGAATAAGATAATGTTAGATCAACGTAATAATCTTAATGCATTAGATTACAAAGGGCTCGGGGAGAGAATAACGGGCGAGCAGGTTACCTTTATTTTGCTTGAATAATATTAGATTTTATGATTATTTTAAAAGGATCCGTTGTACCTATTGAGAAACGTGCCGCGGATCGGCGAGTTTCGTAGATAATGCTGTTGCGAGCTGGAAACCCGTATTTCTTTGTGTTCGAATGTTGATGGCACTAGCCGGGAAGGCGATGGGATCGGTGAGTTGGAAAGGGGACCGCGGCGGGGCGGGGGCGGGGGTGCACGTACTTGCAGCGTAATGCCGCTGCACTTGCCCTGGTCAGGAAGCGCGGCGGAATGCCGTCAGTCGCGTTTGTACCAGCGCGGGGGGCGGGGGGCGCGAGGGCAATGCACGCTGCGCCGGCGCAACTCTTTGCCTCCCATTCAGTACATCTCCCAACACTGCTTTATTTACTGTTTGCTTCTGTCCCTTCGCAATTGTTAACCTTGTTTGTGGTTAAACGAAACTTTAAACGTTTTTAAAAGATCGAAAGAATGTCAGATTTCACTTGGGTATAAATGGGAACTACTATATATTTGTAAATGTATCTCTAAGTTGGGTAACCATATATTTATCTATTACCTATTTCACGAATTTGATGAGACGAGCTAACCGAGTTTGAATGAAAACTTGGTGAGGCGGTAATAAATTAAAACTTGACTGGATCCAAACAAGGGCTGCGACACCTGGTGCATACTGAACGCGATAACGTACGCACGCGGATTCCTACCCGGCGTGCAATGATATGACACCATCACTGTTCCGTGTACACCGCTACTGTAGCTATTAAAGCCATACTGCTTGATAATTATTTTACTAGATGTAAATTTATTGATAAATATTTTAAAAGGACAGACTGAATATTTTATAAATAGGCCTTATTTGCCTATAACCTAACCTGTTTCCTTAAAAAAACTCTCTTGTCCGAAAAAGAACGTTTAAGAAGATGAAGATTGCAAGAGCAAAGTATATTAGCAAAGTATATATTAGTTTATTTTTTCTTATGTATAATTAAAATTCAGTACAGGTTCCCCTTCCTAAAAAAACATTTCATTAGTTTTTCTGTTGTAAGTAATAATAGTCACAGTCCGCAACTAATCGATTACAATCAAACAAATCATAATATTGAAGGGATCAGTAAAGATGGATATATAGAAGTGACAGAAGTCTTAATACCTGCTCATGAATGACTTTTTCAATTAAAGGTACCTATAAAAAAATCAATACAACAGACATGATAACGTAATTGAGGAGATAAATGAAATCAGCTCAGTAAACTCAATCATCATCGTCATCATAATCAGCCTACTCCCGTCCACGGCTGGACATAGGCTTCACCAATGGCGCGCCACTAAGCTCAATCTTCAGCTCTTCGCATCCAACCACTGCTAGCCACTTTAAATAATAAACTGCTCACTAAACTAAGCTCAATAAACTCACACTGAGGTGAACTTTTTTCATGAGTTTTGGGAACTATGACTCAAATGAGCATTTTAGGTAAAAAAAAATTATGATTTTTTTATTTTTATTTTGACAATGTCTGTTATTAATAAGGGCATTAGTTTAGTTGAATAATTACATAGTCATGTTTAACTAATAACAATCATAATGATAAAATTCATATACTGTATCAACGGAGATGCAATATAAGCTATAGGCGGTGCATGGTTCGGAATGCAGTTGTATATACACACCGCTAGCGCGGATTATCCCGTAGTTGGCGGGCGGCGATTAGCGACGGGCGCGACCGCGATTGGTTTATTTGAAACGTGGTAATGATTCATTCTACAATGTTGCTCCACGTTTTCGATTGTAGGTATTTTATTAAACTACACGCTTAAAATTTTCTCCTGCTTATATTTTACATATATAATGTGAATTACGTGTTTGAACGGTTTTTTTTTATAATGATTATTTGCTTGGATTGTTTAGTATGCCATATATGCACATGTTGATAACTTTTTCGGTTGCTTGTCACATATTTTAAATTAACGATGTTAAAGTTTTTTCCCTGTTAATAATTTATCACTGTTAACAACATAAAATTGCAAACTCATTTATTTTCAATCGTTTATGGAATTAATTCTGATGTTCATGAACTTTAAATAAAGTGAAAATAATAAATATACTTTAATAGATACCAAAAATATTATTGAATACTGAAAAAATTGAATAAGAAAAATAAATTGAAAAGAATTATGTTATTTTCAGTTCACAATAGGTACGTGGAAATTACTCCTTTTTGAATTTAATTTGCATGTTCTTTAATTTTCAGTAAATATCGCTTATTCTGAGGGAAAGGACATCGAATGATTAAGTCCTTCAGGCTGAAATTCGAGAGAAAACGATATATGGGAATTAAAAAAAAAAATCCGCGAAAGTATGCACGTAAAACCGTTAGCAATAAATGCAATAACTGTTTATTTACAAACAATATGTATCTCTATTTGCAGGTACGTTCGTGTTGTTAGAGAAAGTTGAAGTAGATATCATTCATTCACATCACTGCGTAAGTAGCGGAGTTATTTTATTTTGCTATAACATTTTCGTTCATTTATATAGTAATTAGTTAGAAAGTTCAACCGTTGTGTAGCGATCGCACTAAGCCCTTCGAATAGACTCCGGGTAGCGCGGTAATGACTGCCCCCGTAACTACACTTTGGAAGAGACCCGCGAAAGTTTTGAAAAGTGTCAAAAAGTTGGGAGCGAAGTGCTATTTTTCAATGTCCGTAAATAACAATATAACTTCAAGCGATATCTTGGCTTCTTATGAGGCTAAACTAGTGGGCGGCCGTCGCGGTAAGATTGTTACATGCCACCGAAGTTCTTGTCACCGGCAATTTTAAATTTTCGGTAGCTTCTAAATCAATTGGGAAGAAGAATTTCTGAAAAGCAAAATATTGTAATTAATCAGTATATTACGCATGGACAAACATAATAAATCCAAACAAGATAATTAATGTATGTTTGTTTTTTTGGACGAATTTAGATGAATAAATTTGGAAACATAAAAATTCAAATCAGATTTTAACGACAAAGACATGAAGCAGTCATTGCCTAATGGTATCTATCCAAAATTATGCCTAGTAAGATGATTGATGACTTAATAGGTTCAAAAATATCAGCTAGTCCCATTTCTTC
>DWME01006476.1:0-13610 GCA_018244795.1 Parelbella ahira ahira | reverse complement strand
TTCTAAATTAGAAAAATGCATTAGCACCCGACCCGGGATTTGAACCCAGGACCTCCCGATCGGCAGTCGCGAGCAATCGCTCGACCAACGAGGCAGTCATATTATACAATATTTATTTATTAACTACAATGTGTAATATGTATGAGATGGCGCTCGTTTTTGTCCCCTCCTCAAATGTTGTAACATTAGGTGCTCATTAGCTCGAACATCTGCTTTCTAATCATCGCAAATTCGATTTTTTACCGCGGCCGATTTAATCCCCGATTAGTCCTAAGCTCAAGAGTAAGAACGCAATTTATTCTTTAAGTTGCTGCCTCAAAATTAACGGATGCCAATTAGTGCAGTTGTCCACGAGGAAACACTATGGGCCCTGAATCTTTCAATCGGAGATAAACATACCATTGTATAATTAGAATGGACTTAGCACTTATTTAAAATTGAAATCGAAATATCAGCTATCGCGGAAAATAAAAACGAACGCGGTATCTCCGGCTGCTTCCACTCTGATTACAGATATCGTCGTCATTAATACCTCTAATGCTTAATTAAGAAACTTGCACATCACATTTTTAAAAGAGAATCAGAAGCTGAGTGTAGGTTTTATTGGACAGTAATCTGCAATTTTTTATCGTTTTTTCCTTCGGAAATAATATTAAACTGTTTTCTTCCGTTAATTTGATAATTTTTATGGAATTAAACTGTAAATCTTATTTCAAATATTTGTTCACGTATTGCGAACGGTTATGTCGTAAGTTAAGTTGCATGCAAGTAATGTGCTAAATAAATCAACTCGAAACTTTTAATGCATTATCATAAAATTTAAATGTTGCAAATTACATGAAACACATTTAATTCGTTTATAAATAAAGAATAATGTAACAACAGGTCTTCCCGACTCCACCCTAAGCATGTTTCGTTAATTGATTTTGACAGTAGCTACAAATTTTACGGACATGTATAGCATACGAAGTACAAAGGTAGAGTCCAAGCTTATTTATATCTTGTATGTTACGTAGTTCGAAATTTAAGCGCCAAAATGAATTTGTTACATGTTATATGCATTTACAATTTATCGTAGTCATTTCCGCTTTTTAATATAGGTACATACGTACTGAGTACGCTCAACAACTTACATTACAAACTATTGGACATTATAGAGGAACTGCCTCTGTTATATTTAGAAAAATATCTAAACTCGTAACAAATATCTGATCCAGTCGGCAGTCGTTACGTTAAACGTTAGCCTGTACGTCAGACGAGGATGGTATCAATATCCTAGAGTAATTGTCATACCTGACATATTTTAACCATTTTGTATGTTGCCTTTATATCTTAACTAGCTTTTGCCCGCGGCTTCGCTAGCGTGGAATTCGGTCTGGCGCATAAACTTCGTGCAAACGGTTCGTGTATAGCATTTTTATGCTCATGATGATAACTTCGAAATTAAATGTTCATAATTAAATGATATCTGCTCAATGAATTGACCAATTTTAATGAGGTAAAGACAAAAAATTGTCTACTTGAAATTATTTCCAATATTAAATAGTTTATGTTCATAAGGATTCTTATTATCACAGGGTAAAAATTCATCTAAAGTATGTAGCGATTATTTAATATTGTTTAAAATTATAGCCTATGTTATTTCCTGGTAATGTAGCTTTCCGTTATTAAAAAAAAAAATTAAAATCGGCCCAGTAGTTTTGAAGTCTATTCGGTACAAACAAAGAAACAAAAAAATCTTTCCTCTTTATAATATAAGTTTAGATTATTTCACAATGAAGCCGTAACGCAGCGACAACAATCATAAAAGATCTTTTTAAAACAATATTTTTGAACAAAAGATATCAATTATATCAGTGAAAACTTTTGAGCACGAAGCAAAAACTGTGTTACGAATCGTTGTTTTAATTGCACACTTCAATTTTCGAAGTCAGATCAACGACATACTTTATAGAGTCAAGTAAAGGATGTTTTTGCACTGTAACATAATTTAAGTTGGTCATTTGTCACATAATATATGTTTTCCCTATACGTGTTTGTTTGCATTACAGAATGGCAGGCATCAATCAATGTCAGCTTCAAGAGCGAGCGAGTTTTAAGCTCATAATTTAGTTCAACTGATTCTACGATTACCTAGCCTTTGAAGGTCGGGCTCAAGTAAGACAATACGAGCGTCAGCGCTGAATAACTCCTTTAGTATTCAGCAGCACCTTCTAGGGATTGTCACCATTGTTTTCTGAATACATAAAGATGTACCTAAATGCATATGGAGTGGAAACGCGAACAAATTCCCACTTGTATAGTACAGAATGACGTAGACAATGGATGTCGCGATAAATAACATCGGAGACCTTTTCACGCCTCGAAGCCACATTCAGGATTTGTTAGCTCCTAGCATTATCCGCTGTTCACATTCAATGCGAACAAGGCTTATTTATATCACACACCTATTACGAATACCTGGCAGAGCGGTCTCGTCAGGTGTAAATATAAATTGTTTAGTCTTATTTGCGTGGATTTTTTCCGTCTTTTACCTCTTTTTTGAATAATTTAACGAAACTGAACAATTCTACACAATTATCGTTTATGAAACAATTATGAAAACACATTAATTGCAATTATTTTAATATGGGATCTATTGTTTTAATGTCTAATTAGTACTAATTGTACTTTGTTAGTATTACATTTGAATGATAGCACATTATTTCTCAAGGATCCATATCATATAACATTAGTCACTTCAATAAAGTATTTGCCCGCCAATTTATATAAATAATCAAATAATGTCTCATCTGGAGGAGATTCTTGACGTTTATTTATATTCTCTGTGGAATTCTTGTCCAAGTTCCATTCCAGTTTAGGAAACCTGTCAATGCATCAGGTCTCGGTACTTCATATCGCGCGTATTAATTGAGGTGTCCAATAGTGACGTTTTATTTAACATGTACTAATTTTACAATAAAGTGTGTATTATATATTTATTGCCAAGTTTTTACAAAAAAATGTCTGGGTAATTTGCGAACCTGTTATAAATACACTAGTAGCTTTAAATAAAGTACATCAATTTATGTTCACACATTTCGAAGCGAAGTAATTGCAGGACAATAAGAAAACTTTTCACTGGGATCAGTGTATAATTGGAGACGTGACTGCAGAGCGGGAGGTCCAGGTAATGCTAGTGTTTCAACCATTATATGCATAGTAGTTGATCGCACTTTGGATTTCTTTCCCTATTTCACGTTGGGACTCTACTCTACTATTACACTGCTCTGCATACCTATTCGGGCAAACACAAGCGTGATGTTATCTCATAATTTCCCAAGGAAATTCTATTAAATTGGTCCAAATCCTTGTGATTTATTTTTGTGAGCTCCTTCAGACAGGGTTGAATAAATAAATAGCTAAAAAGGCGAAGATGCATCAGACTTCTCCTATTTTGATTGTACTTTTTTATCGGTCGATATTATTATTGCTGTTTTCCACAACAGCAGTATCAGTGAGACTTATTAGCATATATTTTTAATCCTTGAGGCATTCCTGGCAAGTCCCTGTCCCGTTTTGGAAACTTGTCAATGCGTCGAGTTTCGCTGCCTACCTCCTGTCGCGTGCCTATTACAAGGGTGACCAAATAATAAAATTTTATTATATTCTTCAAATTTACACATTATATTGCGTTTTTCTATACGCATAATATTTATCTAAAACTATAGAGTAATAAAACTGTAAATAACGTTATAAGTGTTAAAAACAGTTAATTTGACGAATTAATGTTGTAATCGTTGATTATTATTATTATTTAACTCATAACTCAAGTTCAATAAATTTAGAGGAATCGTTAAGCAGCTCAAAATGTGTTTCGAATTGTTGATATTGAAGCGAAGAAATATTCCCAAAATAAAACTTTTTCGTGGTGACATTACGAGAGTGAGTCTATTATAAACACCAGTTCTTAAAATAGACGCTAGAGTAATGGCAACATTATTTGAACAAAGTAAGTTTATTGATGGTTTCTTTGCATGTATTAAAATATAACTAGCAACATTTATTCCATGAACGGTAGTGAAGGAATATGGATATTGGTAAAAAAGAACAAAACAAATGCATATTGAAATAAAATAAAATACTATTTTTTGCATAATCAATTCTTATACGTAAAAATAGATTTAAAATGAAGTACCTAACTAAATGCCTGGCAACGCCTGGCAACTATTTCGCTGGTTTAGGTAAATTATAAGTGTTGCGTTAAAACTTTTACAGGCGCTTCTTTAAAAGTACATTTATGAACAATTTTAATAGTATTTGCCATTATTTAATGACTTCACATTTTTTGAAACAAACAATATCGTAGGTCGTAATATATGTAGAGTATTTTAAATAATCAACATGTAAAAGCTTTAATAAAATTCCAAATTTATCGTTACAATTTAACCCTATATTTTTTATGAAACGATTTTTGCAAAATAACGCCTGATACCAATAACTATCTAAAATGTATTGTGTTATTACTCATTGCATATATTTTTAGGTACATGTGCTAAATTCATGGCACTCTCTTAATAAATTAAGGTCATTATAAGTTACTAAATTATCTTCTAATAATCTATCTTCCTTTGTCAACTTTTTCACCCCAGTTCACTAATGAGACTGTGTATCCAATATTATATTTACATCGTAAGCACATTCCATATCAGTTTTCAAGTTCTCATGAAATACAATAACTGTAGGCATTAGTGAAATATGTGATTTAGGTAATATATTAATATTATACTAATATTATATTATACCTACTTTTAAATTAAATAGTTTGAATACCACGAATGAATGAAATATTTGCATTATGAAAAAGTTAGTTTTAAAATTTAGTTACAAATGATATATAGTAGTTTATACAAAATTGTTATTAACTACCTCTTACAATGACACTTTATACAACGTCCATAAGTTTTACTAATCTGATATTAAAATATCGATACAATGCACTGAATTACTTGAGTTTGCGTGGAATAATTGTTAGAAAGCAATTACCGATTGAGTCATTTGAGCTATCTCTAATTGCCACGTGCGTTGTAAAATACTTAAGAATAACGTTTAAAATTCAATTGAGATGCAAGTAATGCAGACAACATAAACAATGGCCGGTGAATATGGATAGCTAATGAAAAATTCATGTGATTTATTAGATATAAGTTTGTTCACGGATAACGTAGCTCAGCGGGAAGTAAATAATACGAATTTGTGTGACATACAACAATTTATCGCTATAATAAATGGCGGACAGTAGCCACAATAAATACTTTTAACGAGGTGTAAATAAAATGACTCGATTTTTATGTAACGCGATCAATTTATCCCCGTTCTTTGTTTTTACCGTACGTACAAAATCTATCTTAAGGATTAAATTGGCCATTTGACGTCGCACGCGCCGAGGAGTTTTATAATCAAGGACGACTAGTAGGTAACTAAGATGTAAAATTTATACAATAATTCCAATGGCATCGTGGTCTAATGGTTAGTGAACCTGAGTATTGGTTATTGCATTTTGGATTCGATACCTACCGAGGACAAACATTTGTGTAATGAGCGCGAGAGTTTGTGCTGCACCTGTTCCTGTAAAATAATCTTCGAATCGAAAAAAAAACGTATGGGATGTGAAAAAAATAGCAGCCATATATTTAAAAATTTGAATATATTATGGTTTTCAGGTGTCTGCTAAGTTTGCATATCTTTTCTGTACCTTTTCACTACTGAACTATGGGGACACCATCTCCGCGCTTATTTCCGGCATTGCATGTGATTCATTGATTGCGACAAGCCGAGGACAGGGCGCGTTGGCGCTTATTGGGGGAGGCGTACGTCCAGCAGTGGACTGAGAAAGGCTGATGATGGTGGTGACGATGTGATTCGTAAGCAGACAAGGTATTTCAACTAAATTGGCAGTGATAGCACCTGTAAGAACATGAGATGAAATGATATGCCGGTGATACAGTCGGGTAGTAGGTAGTGTAATTGTACGTGACATCGTTGTCTAATTGAGTGTGCATTTTTTTATTAACATTAATTCCTACATATATGAAAACGATATTTGTTATTATGTAAAAGTCCATTTCAGTTTTGTTTTAGTGACTTAAAGTATTAAGTAAGTAAGCTCATGTTCGCAGTGAATTCAATTGAACTGAGCAACTTGGGTTGTGGAATTTAATGCGATAGTACCGAAAAAACGCAATGTACGGAATATCGTTATTATGCAGCGATAAAATCGATCGGCAGTGCCAAAATCAACAAAAAACACCGCGGGATCGAGTTTCGGTTGGCTTAATGGCATGTCGAACTTCCGCTTCACAAAAGTTATTAATCGGGAAATTAACACTTTGAGTTCGTAAATTGTAATTTATACTTTATATTTAACATGGATTCGTGGGAGAGTAGATACTACATTCTACTTTTACTCCTTCGAGGTATACAGGCGTGAAGGCAAAAAAAATAATTAAAAATCAAAGTGAAAAAAAATGATTTAACTAATGAAAATATTTAGTCCCAGTATTTTTAGAAATGTACGGCTGTCGGTAATAAATTCATTGTTTCTAATAATATGACTACTATCTATGACTTGTTTCTGATTCGGTCGTTGTTGTATATTATACTGCGACTGAATTTGACATATATACTTTACATAAAACGACAAATACAATTATTGTATAGCGACCAAATTTATGTAGATTAAATGTGAACAAGTTGAACACGCTGAATTTTGAATATGGAATTATTGTGGAATGGCTGGAATTATTATTCCAGTTTTATGACTGTCAATTGCCAACGAGCAATGGATGTTACTGGATGAGAAAACCAGAGGACCGAGCAACGTGGCACGCTCTAGGTGAGGCCTATGTTCAGCAGTGGACAGCTATTGGCTGATGATGATGATAATGATGGACAAAACTTATAGCAGTTAAGTTTAATTATTTTACAAAAAAGAAAATACCAAGGAGCCTCAATCTGCTCCAAAAAGGGTATTAGGGATTAATAAAGTAAAATTTACCTATAATTTAAATTTAACATAGCCGTACACTGTTAACTAAAAGCGGACTAAAATTTAGTGTATTTTTAAAAACAAAAACTCAATTATTTATTTTTAAGAAATGATCAACTGATCAGAAACTAACTAACAAGGAAACAATCACGCAACGTACGTTGTTATTGTTGGTTTTAAAATAAGAAAAAATTGATTTCGCAGGTTTCCGAGTATCTTTTATTTTTAATGAGGTTCCCTTAATGTTCTTAATACACTGTACTTTTGGGAATACTTTAATTTACTTTCCGGCATCAATTACCCGAACGGACGCTTGTTTATAAGGCATGTGCGATGATAATGAACGATTGCGTTTGAAAATCGGCACCAACAGATATATCAGATACTTGACAGTAATAAAAGAGCTGTACGATTCTATCGATACGATATACGAGTGTATGTATTCTAATCAGTAATAGGAAGAAACGTAGGTAGTTACGTATTACCTTTAGGTTTTTTTGATGCACATATTTTAAGCGTTTTCCAGCTTCAATTAGTACCACTATTAAATATTAGATTCGATGTTGTTATTGAACGGTAAAACAGTCGGTCAACTGAAGTGCGTATACAAGATTAGTAAAATACTCAATACCTATAAAAAAAACTTTACATCACGTAATAAAGTACCTATAAAATGTCTTCAAAAGTATTTTTTATATATTTTTTCAAAATCGTACGACCAAAATTATGTACATATGCAGTGAACCCGTTGAAGTCTTGTGTACTACGAGTAGCTTCCTTAAAGTAACTTGGACGTTAGTAAAAGCGTTTAAAGTAGAACTCGTTATATTCATAATCTTAAGAATAGCTAGCTAGAATATTAAAAAACGTTAAAAATATTGTAACTTAAGAAATCATATGTATGAACAACTAAATTTGCAAATTTTGATAAACTTATTCACCATTATTACAAGTGGTTACAACACTAATCATAGTTACATTTCCACATTTATTATACATTTTATATACGATATTGATTACGACCTGGTCAAAAGATTGCGGTTTTTTTAATCAACTCTAAAGTGGATTAACACGGTTCCTAGAAATGGAGAGCCGTACATTGATTAGCTATTGCGAGATTCGAGAGATTTCTCAACATTTTCCTGTAGTTGGGCGTCGTAAAGGTCGGTTTAGAGGGTTGAGCCACGTGCCCGTCTGTGGGCCAGCAGATGTCTTGTGACACCTGCCCTTGCCACTTCAGCCATCACTGTCTATTCTGTACCGATCTATATATCGCCATCCTTATCTAGATGTGCTTATTTTTATATAATTTATACAAAGTGACGGTAACTAGAATGGGCCTTGTGGCGGTTGTAATGGTCAGCCTACCTTAGCAGTTGTAATTGCGTAAGTGTGCACAAGTACCTGTTCTAAAACATCTCTGGTATTCATTTTGACCACACTTCGGATATGGATAAGACTTTCACGTTCGCGGTAGTTTTTCGTTGCTCGTAAAATGAATGTTCTAGATTTTTTTTAATACATATCTTCGAATATAATGTGTTTAGTGAATATAAATCGGTTAAATAAAATAACGTTGTGTGCCGCAAATGCGTTGTTGCCAAACAGAATAGAATAGATTGTAATACCATTGCGTTTTTCTACATGTCATATTGTATTTGAAGAGATATAATGAACATTGAATCGTATTTTGCAGGTCACAACGGTAGACGCGGTAATTAATACGTATTTAATTAAATACATACTTTGCGGATTGAACCGAATGCGTAGTAACTTGTTCGCGACGGGTCTTCGCACTGGGCAGGTGCAACTGTTATTCCATTAAAATTTAATACAGATGTCGCGTGCGCCGCCTCTTTACCTCACGACGCTCCATTATAATTAAAGAATATTATTTTGTCGTAAAACTGTGGCAGGACGAGATTGCTCGCGACCGCCACGCGCCGTACCCGTTGTCATAATTAACGGGACCCTCTTATTATGATTACTTCTTTATCTCTATCCAAACAGTTTAATGACTGAAGTTGAGTATCATATTGGAATTCGTATTCATAAGTACTCAGAATTCGACGCATAATCCACGCAATAATATTCGTATTTAAAGTTGGTAAGTCATTTGATTGGGCTCCTTTTATATCATTATCATGTTCGTGCTGAAATGTAATGAGCTGTTTTAGTTCTTAATGCTTGTAACTGTCATACCAGTTGAGTATGTACTCTTGAAATACGTGTGCATTTTAAGTGTATATATAGTGCAATATTTGTATAAAAATTTCTGCTAAAAATGCTATATAAATATGTAACAGTGCTGCAAATATTACGTTTATTTCTTTACAGAATTACGTAGTGGATTAATAGTAAGAACTAATCAGTGAAGTAATTAACTCATATTCACAAACAACTCCGAGCTCATAAATCTTTTAAAATATGACAGAGGACTAGGCATGGCCATTGAAGGATTGATTTATTTCAAAAATACTTTTATATGTTAAGAGTGGGAAAGGGTATTATTTAATGGCTCAAACAGAAAAAATGACGTATGAAGTATTCACAAAACAGATATACATATGTATGTATGTACAATGCTAATGTTGATGAATCGAGGTATCGAAATAGATCAAGACACACCTATCTTTTCCAAATAGGTCAGATTCAGTCTGATGAGAAAATTATAAGTCTCCAAAACCGATGTGCTTTTTCGGAGAAAGTGATGAATTTAGAACAAGCACGTCAGATCTGTACGGATAGAGATATTTGGCAGTTAGTACACTCTCTATTCTGTAAGGGGCTTAGCGTCATGATATAATAATAATATCTTTAGTGTACAAGATATAACTGTATTTTATGTACGATCTAGAGTAGATGTATTGATCCTAACATAGATGCCGTTGAGTGTCATTGATTTAAATGTGTACGAAGGCGAGCATTTTCCCGCGCTGCGCAGGCGCCGCGGGCCGCGATACGCCCCCCATTGTACCCCACAATGCATCGTACTTCACGCTAACGAGCGCTCCAAGCAAACCAGACACATTTGTAAAAACCACAATAAGCGTTCCATTTCGGCATATTGTTTTGACATATAATAAATATTTGTAAGATTACACCGCGCAGAGATTGCGGGCCTGATTTTAAAATCGATCGCTTGTTTCCTTTTGTTCGAGCGGCCGTCCATTGTTTTGTAGAGGATGTACGGATGCAGAGATCGGTAGGCGAGCCCGGCCTGGACCGTGTTACACACGGTTGCGCTCGGCAGCCCGCTCTACCAGCTGGCCCTTGGCCTTATCGATTCGGTAATATCTTTACTCTAAAAATCCACCGAACGTAGAGTAGCCGCGAGCTATCGGAAAATCTTATACGGCTGTAACCAACAGCAAATACAGAATCTAATTTGATTAAGTATATGACTTCTTCATTATCAATATTCGTTGTTTCAAGTAGCGAGAAAATACAGGAGTAAAAAAAAATCGTTTATGTGCTTATTTGTCCATTTAAGTATAGTTACCGATTAGTTTATTATTAATACTTTGAAAAGTACGTAACATCACGCCTGTAATCTCCGAAAGGGTAGGCAGAGAAGTGTAATACACTCCCACGTTTCACCAGTTACGTTTAGGTCCCATGGAATAGGTGGTGAGCCTATTGCCATACACCAGGCACTGATCCAGACTCAGAGTCACTACTAGAAAAACTATATTAGAAAAATCCAATAGCACTCGACCCGGGATTTGAACCTAGGACCTCCCGATCAGCAGTCGCGCTTGCAGCCACTCGACCAACAAGGCAGTCAAAGGAAAAAAAGAAAAGAAAATAAATGATTGTAAATTAATTTGTAAATACAAACAAACCTGAGCAGTAAGATTCTTGAGTAACAGCCAGGTGGATGATTGCCACGAGGGCACGGCACGCGGATTCACATGGTGCTGAGGCCACTTAATGCCTGGCGGGGCTGGGCGGGGCTTGGTGGCCCACGCATCTTGCTGCTTAAGGCCGCCGGCGCTGGTGGCGGGCGGGGCATAGCTCCAGGTAGAAGACGAGAGCGTGCGCTCGCCGCCCGGAGGCGAAGTCTTGCCGCCGAGCATGTCTGTATCCTTGATGGCGGTCAGTGAGAGCGGTGAACGCACTACGGAGCCGGGTGTCATCGCTGGGTCGTCTTCTACATTCTTCAATTGATTGCCCTATTAAAATTCCAATTAATTACATTAAAACTAAAAGCCAAAGAATACCCAATTAAATTGTTATTAATTTTAAAATATCACATTTGATAAATTAGCTTACAAAATTTTTATTTATTCATTGACCATTATAAAGAGCGAATACTAAATTTAAACAATATTGGTTTACCAATGCCTATATTGAAAATTAAACTGTCAATTTTATAAGTAACAAAAACACATCTTAAAAATTAAGAATAATAATTGCAGCATTGTTTAAGATATAAATATATAAAACAACAGATAATGCAAATACAAAGACGCTGAGAAATGTGATAGCCAAATTACCTTCCATGGTTTTCCGGGCTCGAACTCCGGCACCAAGTCGTACACGGGCTGGTGTGCGGGGTGCGTCGGCCAGGCGTCCTTACCGTCAGTCACGTCGGTGGTGGTGTCGCCCCATCCTTCAGTTCCGCGGCCAACTCCCCAAGTACTGCAAACGCAAATTAGTATTGAATTGTGCCTTGTTTCCTACAACTTCAACTGAATGATCAAAACTTATCCCATAACAAATCTGTTTAGCCTTGACAGTTGTATCAAACTTTTCTTGACAAAAATGTTATGTATGCCTTTGTGTAAAATCATTTTGAAACACCAAACACCAGTATATTATGTGTATTTCCATAGCACCCCTTAGAATATTTTCATTTCTGCCAAAATATGGTCTGCACACACAATTGTTAATTTCAACTCTTCTCAAATACTATCATTATGTAATATTAAATAAAATTATGTGTGTGATAGTGTAAGTGTAATGCTTAATGAGGATCATCACATGATATCAAAATACTTAACTAGATATTTTGAGATATCATGAACCTATACTATGTCTGTACATCAACACATTGGACACTCCTCCACAACTCCATTATATTAAAATACTTACGTATCAGTCTGTAGTCCAAACTGGTTAAGCTGAGGGCTGGTAGTAGATTTAGCAGTACCAGGCGCTCGGCTGAACTCTGAGCCTTCACCATCCTTCTCCAACGAAGGTAGCTTCCATTGCGTCAAGCGAGATTGCTGGCCGCCATTAGCTCCATACTATAAAAGCAAAACAAATTCATTGTAATTTTATCAAGTTGAAGTTGAGATTAGATCATCAGATATTGAAGAAAAAAACTGCGTAAGAAGAAAAATTTCTCATTACAATTTTACAACACTCACAGACTGTGGCTCTTTGGTTAAAGACATTTCGCTGAAGTTATTCTGAAGCGGCGCCAATGGGTCGTGGTTCTGCTTGAACAGGTCGGCACCGCCAGCCTGCTGTTTCATGTAAATCGCTTGTTGGGTCGCTATTTGAGTCTAAAGAACGAGATAAAAAATATTAAGCATACACAGATACAGTTTTCATAAGAAAAATAATTACCTATATTAACAGTATTGATTCTCATTAAAAATTTAAGGACTTTTTTTTTTTAATAATAAATTGAACAAAATTTATCTAGCAATGTACAGTACAACACAGGTGTTACTAAGTGTACATTCATATTTCAAAACAAAACAATGTATTATGATAATTATACACATTATAAAAGTATTGTACCTGCAGTGCAGTGATCTGCTGCTTAGCCTTGGAGATCTGCACAGAGTACTGCAGGGCGAGTGATGAGTTGGCCTTTGAAATGGCAAGAGTGTGCTGTTGCACAAGTTGCTGGAGTACTTTAATCTGTGTGGACAAAAATCAGAACATTTATAAACAACGCATGTGTAAAATATCGTTTCACAAAAAGATTCACAAAAAAACTAGCTCAGTTTAATACCAAATTTTACAAGAAAAAGAAAAAAGCTGTTTTCATCTAGCTCATATAATTGTCATTTAGCAAGATCGTACCTGTTGCAGCAACTGGTTTAAATAAACAAGTGTTTGTGGTGCGAGAGGCTGGTTCAGGATCTGATGGTTGAGGTATCCAGCAGATACAGCCATCTGGATCTGTTGCACGAGCATCCTCAACTGTGCTGTGCTCGGCTGCCCACTGTTGCCTGTGCCACTGTGGAAGTAATCACAAATAAGTAACACATATTATACTCACTAGTCACTCCTTAACTTAAGTACCTTTCTTTATGTTGTTTAAAAAACACAGGAAATGTTAAAAATACTTCAAATGCATCCTCTAAGAAACTTTGAGGTTATATGTTTAATGTAGGTAGAAATGTACACCATATAATAGGAACACTAAATAACGAATATTAATTATTGGTTAATATATATAAGTTAGAATTAGTTTTTAGGACTGGGAAATTATACTTTCAAGACTGTTTATTAAAACTGAAAAGCCAGAACATTGAACACAACAAATATAATAATAAATAATAATAATCGACCCATTTGTCATTCCACTGTTGGAATATGGGTCTCCTCTCATATTGAGAGG
>DWME01006475.1:0-13614 GCA_018244795.1 Parelbella ahira ahira | reverse complement strand
TAGGCTAGCTTTTGGCCACAGTCTTGCCTGATGGGAAGCAACGATGTGGCCTATGGTGTAGCAAGCTTCCTAGAAAATGCCTATTCACGTTAAATTTAAAGAGGTCCAGGTTGTAAACATCGGGAAACACAGACGAAGGCAAGCGATTCCACTCCTTGGCCGTCCGAATTAAGAACGATGAGGAAAATCGCTTCGTTCTGGTTAGCGGAACGTCTACCAGAAATGGATGGAAGCCCGCCGTACGTCTGGACGTCTGATAGTAAAAAGGAGCTGCAGGTACCAGGTCATGGAGCAGCAGTGCACACTCCCCAAAATGTATCCTGTTACACAGCGCTAAATTTGTTCATTCACTAAAAATGTGCTATTGTCAATTCATAAAAAAAACAAAACTAAATTAATATTGTATAACTATTACAAGCATCAGATAGCGAGCTTACACCACACCACATTCTGTTTCTTACCACGGATCTTCTCACTGAGATAGCGGCCGCATTAAAATACTATTTGTAGGTACGAAGATTCAGTACTCAGCTCGTTGCTTAACGGACAGCATCTCGTTTACGAAACTTTGTTATTAACATTACTTTACACGGACGTAACGTTTCGCAGGCTTCTCGTTGATTGAAAGTTCTAAATGTGGCTCCGGGGGCTACAGTATGTGTAAAACCCTCTGTTGTCATGTAACAATGGTGTGCACTTATTCAGTACTCTTATTGATACCCAGCCAGCATGTCGAACGGGAGGCTTCTCGGGAGAGCTCCTTTATGAAAGTACAAAACACGTATTAGGGAAGACCTGTCCAACAGTAGACTGACACAGGCTGACGATGATGACATAAATACACTTTACTGACTACATAAATTGGAGAGGCCTATGTCCAGCAGTGGACGATGACTACATATATAACTACGCTCAGTTTCGGTTAGCGTTTTGGATAAAAAAGTCCGTTACGTTTACGATGAAACTGTTACAGTGTAAATAAATATTAAGTTACATTCATAACACGAGTATACATATATGATTATATACCTATAGGGATACACGGCTGTATAATCTTTGAATTAAATGGAGCCTGTGCTAAAGTGACCAGACGGACAAAACTAATCTTTCGGAATGAGAACGGTTAAGGCCATATTATCGTTGGTGAAGTGAGGGTTGGGCCAATTTCACACACCTTCAATAACATTCCAGGGAACTTTACGATGTGCAAACAGCCTTATGTTTTCCTTTCCAAGTTAAACATTAACATTTATGGATTACAGAAATACTATAATTACAAATGAATTGCACAACTAATTGCTCTTACCATCAAAAGCAACTTTAGCTGCTATAAGGAAAAAGCATGATTATTCCCAAACAGATAAACATTAAGTAGTACTCAGATTTGATAATATAACATCACGGCTGTCTTACTCCTAAGGAGTAGGGCGAAGAAGGGTTATTTTTCTATATATCACCAGTTATTTTTGCCAGTTATTTTTCACTACTTACCTATTGCTTTGTGCTCGGGGGCCCCTAAGCAATAGGCATATTCCATGATGAGTCAAACATAACAGTAGAGCCGTGATAGTGATACTACACTCTATGCCTACCCGTTCAAGGAAATAAAGGCGTGATCCTATGTTTATGTTCACCTAGGATTTCGATAATTAAAATTACATATTCTTAACTACATCCAGTCACAAACAGGAAGCATTTCTTCTTAATCTAGAATGAAACTGATTTAGGTCGAATTGCGTCACGCCACGCCCACAATATCTGCCGTAGTTTGCATTCCGCTGTATGGCATTAGTGTTGATAGCTACGTAGAACAGATATGAAAAGGGCAGACATGGCTCTCTACACGTGAATTTTGTTCCCAAAATGACTAGAAATGGAGTTTCGGACTTCTCATATTACGAGTTTTATCTGTATTTTTAAAAACGTCATAACAATGTTAATATACCTAGTCGCATTTGACATCTGTATTTTAAAGCTGAAATAATTTGAATTTAGAATGGCATTTGTGAGAGTAATTTTATAACTCTTTCTTAACGATAAGTTAATGTAAAATAATCTTAAAAAATAATACTGTACAGAAAATGATTGGACAATAATGTTATTGTTTGTGGCGTTTAATCTAACTTTTACATAATTTTAATTTTTGTCCGTTATTTTTCTTATTGATAAGCAAATATAACAATCGTCATGGTTATCATCAGTCTGTGTCAGTCCACTATTATAATAGATTGACCTAATACAAGACATTGAATATTTAATCTGTGGGCAAATTGCGCAGAATGTACGCGGTACGTCTGCCAGTTTTCCATTCTACGGATAGATAAGCTCTTGGAAAGCTCTACTTTGAAACGTACCAGCAATTTACTATAGAATTGCTATGTGTGCGTAATATTACCGAGAAGTTGTACTCAAGTGCCGGTTTTCATTTAGAATGTAGGTTGGTAATCAAGAAAAGTAGACTCATTTTAAATGTGTCATTATGAAGAATAAATTTGAATATAAATGTAGAGAAAAAATATCAGATTTGTAAGCATATAGATATTTGGCAGTCCGTGCTCTCTGCTTACCTCGTAAGGGATGTGTCGTGATTTTGTAACTGAACTTACGTGAGCGTAACTGACGAACTAGTAAACCAGAATCACCACTACATCTGTTTCTTACGTCTTCAGTACATTGGCTTTTGTAGATTAACAACTTGTGTCTTAGTGTCGAGTAGTCGAAAGTGTAGGTATTATTGTATCCACATCTATACTAAGAGCGACTATCCCCTTCGTCTGAAATATTAATTATAATTTCAAGTGCTCACTCATTGCCTTTTTTTTCGCTTTTTTTGCTACATTTTAAAAAATAGACGCTATGATCGTGTAACTACAGCGACTTGATGATGTTTATTGTCTAATACCTATTGGTTGGTTGAATACATAACCTATTATTTTTTTTTAACTGTAGTAATCACCTCAGACAAATACCTCTCTCTTCATAAAATTTTGTTCTCTACACATTTTTGCTCCGTAAGAGATCTAGTATGAAGTTATAATAACAATACTCATTTATTAATCATTTAGCTTATTTCTGAATCATTGCTGAACAATATTGTATGAGTTGATAGATATTCTCTAACTGCAAAACATTAATGAGGATTTTAACGGAACGACTCATATCATACGGTTGCAGTCACACGTACATTATGCATGCGTAGTCTAACGTTGACAAACTAGACATATCTATATTGTTAGTCAGTTAACGTGTTCAATTAGTCACGCACGGGCACGCAGCCTTGCATTTTAACGCTGGCTGTTGCACGCAAATGTTTAAATGTCGATCGTTATTGTTATGATAACGATTATTGGGCAATCAGAAATGGGGCAGGTCTCGCCTAGCAGTGTAGTTTGCTTAGGTCTTGTTTGTAACTAGATAGGACGAAAGGATTTTGAGGTCTGGTCTGTGTTAGATTTACAAACCGTCTTTGTCGGAACTCGACAGAAACAATCGAACGTATGACTGGACTTTTAGTAATACGAAAACGCATAAGTATTTGTCGCACCACGTAAAGAGTTCTCCAATACTTTGTGCAAAATGTATTAATAGATATTTACAATAATAATGTGACATTCAGCTGATCTTGACTAAGATACTCGTATGCTTTTAAGATATTTTAATTAACAATCTTATAAATAACACTGGGTACATACTGAGGAAGGGAAGAAAAAAATGAAAATGGTAAATGAAACTCTACATGTATGAAATGTAAAGTTCTAATATGCTACTTTACTTTGAGAGTTGTATTTTTAGAATAATATACCTATATTAATGTAGATATATTTTATCTATATCAATGTAGAGATAGATTTGTATATAAAAAATATATATCTCAATGTACAATGTAGAGATATTTTTAAATATACTGATGTAGATATAATTGTTTGTATTACATTATAATTTTGGATATTTTTAAATATTTAAAAATTTCTCTTTTGTATGTATATAAACAAAATACCTCTATATTGTCATAACATGTTACAAAACCGGCTACGAATATCAATGCTCTACATAAACATCGATCAGGCCTACTCGATAAATAGTTGACGTAATGATGTATACGTTACACTGCTCACTGGGTCGCATTCCAATGTGCCGCACTTGCTTATCACATTAATACAACTAAATATGGGCACATAGATAATAGAGTCACCTTATGCAATGGAAGAAAGAAGTATCGTTGTCATCTGATAAAAATATTTATCAAAAACTAGCTCTACAAGATAGAGTTTAGATTTAAATAATTAGTGTGGAGAACAAAGGGTTCATTTTTAATAATTTATGGATATTCTATCCATTTTATCTTTGGGTAGAGTTTAATTTTTAAATAAAAATTCAAAAGCAAATAGGACCATAATTATTTAAAATGTTACTATCGTCACGCCAGGTACTTTATGGGGGTAACACAGTAACATAAGTAATTAAAAAATCGTGTCACTTTTTCATTATTATTTTTGCCTACGAATATTAAGCAAAGGCACTTAAATAACATGAATCAATTATTTCTGTATCATGTTTTTGTATGAACAGATTTGAACAGAGACATTGAGTATTTTTTGTGCTTCACTTAATAACATTCCGATCTTATATATGTGCATAAGTTATATAGTCATTGTATATAAGATATTACGTAGGCAAGTACCCAAAGCATATTTTGCAATGTATTGAATTAATTTCCCAGCAAGGTCGTCTTGTCGAGCGAAGGTTTTCCAACGCTACCAGGAATGCTACTGCGTAGCCGTGGGCTTTGGCTGACATTACGATATATATTTGTCTGTGTGTACAGACTGCTTATGGCCCAATGCTCGATGGATATCGTTTAAAAAGACCGGAAGTGATTAAACAGTGGCGTCCTATATACTACTACCTATTAGAGATACGGACTAGTCAGTTAGAAATGTTGAAGTGGGAAAGGGACGGTGATATTCTTTTAAATAAAAATTAAAAAAGAAATTATATTTGAAAAGAATTCTGACTCATACAGGTGTTGTTAGTTAAATAGAACAATGTTCCTCGAGGTGTGAGGTTCCTCGAGTGGATGCAAGCGCGACTACCGATCGGGAGTTCCTGGATTCAAATCCTGAGTCAGGTACTATTGTATTTTTCTAATTTAGGATTTTTTGTAGTCTTCGGGGATTACTGGCGTAACGATAAATTTTTAGAACAATATTCCCATTGACAATGGAATATTCTTGAATATTTTATCCAACTCTTGATTTGTAATGACATTCAAAGTACTTTTTAACTCATTTTCTTAATATCGTACCAATGCTTGGGCTCAGGTGGACGTATAATATAGTCTTTAGAAAAACAAACGAAAAGATAACTGGCTGCAGCAAGGTTTGAGTGTGTGAATGTATGTTATATTTCATTTGCGGCACACATACATGAACACAAATGCCGATAGCAACTTCCGGTATTAAATATCAGTCACTTTATGTGTCCCTATTAAGAGATTTTTTATGAGTCAGCTCATTGAATGGTTTTGGGAATATTCGTGAGATAATTTAATTTTCACGCCCCCGTCGATGTTGATCGCTGTATTGATTATTTAATGACTCTACTTGTTGAGTTGATATGTTGGTGCTCGTGAGCTGGTGTGTTGATTTGGTGGCTGGTTTGATTCCCATTAAGGAATAATACTTATGTTTTGGGCATGAATATTTATCGTCTTTGGATTCAAAATTATCTATATAATCATAATTAAATACATATATTTAGACATTTGTGTATCAGTAATTTAGTCACCATGGCACATTCTTTGGAATAGAGAGTTTTGATTGTGTTGTCTAGGTTATATTATTATTATCGAATTGCCTGATATTATTTACTTGTATAGTCTACATCTACAAAAATGATCTAGTAGAAATTATTCATTGCATAAAATAGGATATTATGAAATTTCATTTAAAATATCGTCAGTGACAACGCGTCTCATATCTAACCAACTGGCCTTACACGGGTAGCTGCGACCACAAAAATGCTAGCATGCATGCGGGTATAATAAACGCATGTTATACTTCGCCATATAGGTCAATTATACCAAATATGACCGCAATTTGAGGAAGAGTTTTCCAGTTTTTCTTGACGTCTTTCTGGTTTGCCTCCAATAAAATTTCCGCATTACTCGCTATGCAGATGGAAAACTAGTTGATACAATTACCATTTACATAGACGCACTTGGGAGATCGAAATAGTTTGTTTACGTTATTATATATAATAATAGTTTGTTTATGTGAAGAGAATATCAAACGAACAGATAGTCAGAAGTGGTCATTGCCGCCCATCGTCACTAATACCTGAATTGGAATACGACTACAAGAACATAACTATTAGGAACATGAGTCTACTAGTATTTGTCGTAGTGAGCGAAGGTATTATAACATTGTGTTATTTGATCAACTTTTTTAAAATTTTTACATGTGTAATCATGTAGCGAATTTCGGAAGTAAATTAGTTTATTTTTTAACATCAAACAGAAACGAACAAGAAATAACGTCTCATAATATACGGAAATATTTATTTGAGGCCGATTGATAAATTAAATACTTCAATGCTCACAACTCGCAGCTAAGCGTTTATGACAGCTGTCAGTTGACGGTTCCTTTTCAAAAGAGCGTTCTAGCAACTCGTATTAAAAAACTGTTCACTCAGCCAAAACATTGAGTCAGATAAGTCATCAACATAAAAATTATCCTTATACGAGTATTTATTATAATTTGTATTAGATTTATATTTTACATTTTATTTTAATTACGGAAAATTAATAAATCTCTTAAATCAAAGTTACTGATACATAAATATCATAGTTCACGTTTTATGTTTCATGTGTGTTTATGTTCAATTTCGTGACACTATTGATTATTTTATATTAATGTCGGTCATATTTGTTCAGAAATTTAAATATCTATCAAAATTCCGTACTGGAAAGTACATAGTGAAATCAAAAATCATTTGAACGGTGAACGGGCATGGCTTATAATAAAAACAAAACTTTTAACAGAATGTTTCTAATCAAAAAGCTCTTTGAGTTTATGTATTATGATTTTAAGTATACGTATGTCTACATTATAATGAACAGAACCAATCCGAAATAATCGTTTAATAGTCCAAAAACATAAAGTTCAGTTTCCGCAGCAACATGTTCGAGCAACACCCAGTTGTTCCAAATAAAGCATGATACAAATCTTTCCGCGTGCGAGTCAAGGCTGCGACATTCTCCGCACTGTTCTGACGGCCCGTGGTCATTATCCGCTTTACACACGCCTAACCCCTTCAATACACTTAAAAGGAATATGGTCTATGTACTGTACTCTATATGATCTAAACTAATATTATAAAGAGAAAAGGTTTCATTTTCTGGACGTTTGCATTTTGGCAATAGGCTCACTGCCTATAACATACCTGCTGTATGTGTGTACAACACTTGTCTGCTTGCCCCGTCGGGGAAATACACATGTGATGTCGTCTTATGTGTTCTGTGAAATGAAATAGTTATTTCTGAGGTCATGAATCTCGCGATCATTTTACCATTCGATTGTTGGATACGCTTCTGTAGTCAATATGAAAACAGTTAAGGGTATAGTCAGCCACGCTGGCCTTATACAGGTTGACAGACGTCATTCCTTAGAGAACGTAATGGAGTAGAGTAAGACGTCCCAGGTTTCTTCATGTTTTCCTTCACCGTTCTGACGAATATCTTTATCGATTCCAGACCCTCCTAGTGTGCGCGGCGTGGGTCGCGTGTGCGCAAGCCCAAGGCCCCGCCACTACGCCGGTGCCGATCCTGAAGCAGATCAACCGTCAGAACGATGACGGTTCCTACAGCTACGGGTATGAAGCGGCCGACGGGTCCTTCAAGATCGAGACCAAGTACCCGAACGGAGACGTCGCTGGCAAGTACGGGTATATCGACGAGAGCGGGAAGTCCAGGGAGATCTCTTACGGCGCCAGCAGTCAGAGAGGATTCGAGCCACAAGGTGACTTCATATTATTTGTTTATTTTTCTTTTTTGGGATTCAAACAAATGTAGATAAAATTGGGTTGTTAATACCCCGAACAAACATAAGTTTCCACATATTATTTCATATATTTGATGCTACTTTTGGAGTATTTTTCATCTTCATGGGTAAATTTTCTCTTATGTAATATTAATGTACTTACACGAGAATTGACAAGTTGACACGTTTTCATTGTCGCGCATGGTAAACTAGAGAGACTGTTATGAGCCATTAATTTAACGTATTACTTAAGCATAAATAAATAAATATGATATAGAATTCGACGTAATTGAAATAGTACTTACACATAGGAGAAGTTGTAACACAGTTGATTATAATTAATTATTTAATAATTAAAATTCTAATTGCTATTTTATTGTTTGTGTTAAGCAAAAAAAATAATTAATAAAAATTAATTAAATTCTTAAGCAGAATTATTTGGTAATACATATAATGAAAAATACGCAGCGGATTGTTAATGCAAATGAGAAATAGATTGAGATATGAATGTACATTTTCCAATTAGCAGTCTAACGTGAGTTTCAAACCAGTTGCAAAAGCGCTTAACTCAAGGGAATTAACAGAAGCCGCGTAAAATGCCGTAACGCGGGCCAAACTGGCCCAGATATTGGATTATGTTTGTTTGCGTGTTTACATGTTTAGTGACGTAATGCTAGGGTTGCCACTTTTTTACTATTTCAATTATTATAAAGCACAAATACAATGATCGACCCATTTCTCATTCCACTGTTGGAATATGGGTCTTCTTTCATATTGAGAGGGTTAAGGCCACAAATACAATAAATGCATTCATGTATTTTTAAATAATTCATCGAATAATTTAATTATTTTGAAATGCTCGCATTTACGATTGCATACGAAGGTCAAATTTTATGCTTAGTCAATAACAAAAATAGTAATTAACTTTAAAGATAAATTTATGCTATTTTAGCGAGTAGGTAAGATATAAATCTTAGGATAGAATGATAAATATCTATTTTCTATATCTATTCTATTTTGGCGTTTTAATATTACAAGCAAATTGTTAGCTGCCTCGTCTACCGAAACATAGTCTTTTTACGTAAACAATTAAATCGTATGAAATGTTTAATAGCGATCTTGCCAAAGTCCACTTCAAGAAAATAAATTTTTTGAATGAACTCTTCACGTGAGAATGTAGCCATTACTTTGTTGAAAAATAAAAAGTAACACCAAATCGAAGCACATTTTTAAAAAGGTCTTTTTAAATGACAAAGAAAAAACTCCGTTAGTACTTATCTTTTATCTAATCTTTTATTGAGTTTGTGAAAACCCTATAAATCTGTAGGAGGTCCAATACTCGTAGATTAATGAATTTTCTTACAAAACGTGTTTTCCTAATGCCATCAGTGATGGATTAATAAAGTAACAACATCCATTAGCTATCAGAATATTGAATTTGTTGTTATAATCTGTCGTAATACCTTTACTATACTCGTTAGAAGACGGATTAATTTTTTGCAAAGTTTCTTTATAATGGTAACTGGTGAAACGTGGGAGTATACTACACTTCTCTGCCTACCTCGTCGGGGTTTACAAGCCTTTGTTACGTACGTATCTTTATATTGTTATTTTTACAAATAAGTCTTGATGAAGATTTATGTGATATCATTGATTTGCAATTTCTGCATCGAAACCAGATTCAAACTGAATCATTTAGTTAAGGTTTTTAAATAATATAGTTTTAGAGCTTTATCGATTTAATAATGACAGAACATGTCTTATGGAAGCAGACATTAATTGCGAAATATATATAAGGATATACAAATCGTAGATACACACAAATATTTGTTCTGTGTGGAATCGAAGTCGTAACTTCCACAAGCAAGTCAGCATCGCGACCACTAGCCATTTAACCGGGCGACGTGTCGTCGTTAAAATTGAATTGTAAAAAAAAATTAGTAATTTAACCGCTTGTTTTTGATTACCTACCTCATTTTATCGCAATACGATTAAAAACTCAAAAATACTTTTTCCTAATTAGCTATTTTTTTTCTTATCTAAAAACACAGATATTTGATCTGGGAATACAATAGGACTTCCGCTGTAAACTGGCTTGTCTAGTTTGGGTTCTGGTTGATGACCAACTGGGTTGGGACCTTCATGCACTGCTTGGGTTTTAGTTGACAAATTTCGGTGGTCTATGGTCACGTAGAGCTCACACGTAATAGGATTTATAGACATCATAAGAACCAAAGGAATGGATTTAATCAAAGGTTATCATCGCCTTTACAAAAAAGAAAGAAAAAAAGGATGCGCGACATACTTTTATTTATAACTAAACATTCAGAATCACAAAATAAAATAAAATAGTGACATTATTGCTACAAACAACAATAATAATAGTATAATGAAGATTGTTTATCATTAAAATAATGTGTGTTTCTTTGCAGGCGCTGGTATCATGGTGCCACCTCCCACACTGAACGATCCTTCGACGAACGCACTGACCGACGGCCAAGAGGATGACGGCCAGTACCGAGAGGACCCGAAAATCTACGAGGACCCCAAATTTAACGGCAGGACCCATTCCAGACCGAGTTCTGTCAGACAGTATCAGCGACCAGTCCAACAAGCCCAGCCCGAACCCCAATACCAACCCCAGCCCGCTTTCCAACAGCAGACGTACCAACCGCAGCCAATCTTCCAACAGAGCTTCCAATCTCAGCCACAAACGTACCAACCTCAACAACAGACATACCAGCCCCAACAGCAACCGTCTCAGTTCCGGTCTTCGCCCCTGTACACCCAGACCAGCCTTTTCAACCAAGCACCTCAACAGTTCCCTCCCCAAGATTCAAATCGTCCAGTGAGCCAGATCTACCACCAACAGCCTCAGTTCTCCTACCAAGCTTACACCCAACAGCCCTACCAGCAAAGTTACCAGCAGAGCTTCCAGCCTCAGAGCTATCAGCCTCAAAACTACCAGAGCCAAAACTACCAGAACCAAAACTACAACCCATTCAATGGTCACCCTGCGCAGAACTTTGACCCTAACACTGGTTCCTATAGCATCAACTTCACCGGATAAGCCACATAGTTAACTTCAGTTGTAAATAAAATTTGAAGGGAGTAGGTGGTATTTAGGGACGCTTCCGCCGCGAAGCGAAGTAATTAATTTTATACTTTTGCAGATTTATCTCGGTTTTCGTATATAAGCAAAGTATTTGATTATTCATCGGGACATTTTTTAATACATTGAGAAACAGCGAAATTGCTTAACATCCCCTTCAGTAATGGCACTGTCCACCAAACTCAGCCAAATGTCAGCCTATCGCGTAATAAAAAAAAACTGCGCATAGACTTGAAATAGTCCAAGACGAAATCTATTGACGTATTGATTTTTTAAATTGGACGTAGTTACTAATAACAAAAATATATAAATTCGAAATAATCAAAAGACGTATAAAAATATGTTTCGATGTTTTCAAATAATAATAATAAGCAGTTTTGTACATTTTAGTACTAGTCAACGTTTTGTGTATCGTGTTATTAAAATTATTGGTATTTATAGCTTTACTTAAATTATTTGTATCGAATATATTTTAAATGTAACACGTAATAAAAAAATATAGCCCTTGTTTTGTGATGATTCCCGCTTTATTCATATAGTTTAAAAAAAGTTTCATATTCAGTTTACTTGTAGGTGTTTTAGGTTTAATTATTACGTATAATTATATCCGTTAATTTATACTGACATTTATTTA
Organism: Parelbella ahira ahira; assembly: GCA_018244795.1. Taxonomy (NCBI): domain Eukaryota; kingdom Metazoa; phylum Arthropoda; class Insecta; order Lepidoptera; family Hesperiidae; genus Parelbella; species Parelbella ahira. The sequence continues at coordinate 1,829 of DWME01006475.1, read as the reverse complement.
TTTTATGTATTTTTATTTCAAACAATTATACATATGTAGGTAATTTTATATAGTAATCTTCGTAATATATCAATATTTTTCTATAAAGAGGGTATACATATTTCTATTGTCTATTGTCTACAATTTGTTAAATATTTCATTAATACTTATTTCAACCCATAGTATATATTTATTTTTTAATTATACATTTATAATACCCATATTATACCATATTATCGATGTATATGATATCTCTATCGATTTTGTTTAATAGTTTCACTAATATTAATATATTGTATCATTAGGTATAACCCACATATTTTCGTAAGCACATTGTATAGTACCCAATATTATTGTCTTTACCTATCAATCGTATTTTTTTATTTTCCAATTACTTTTTAAAATTTAAATATGATAATTATATGTGTACGTATATTTAGATATCTATACATTGTACAAAGACGTAACCAATATTTCGATCAATAGAATCAATGCGGCGTTGCAAAATGGCGGCCAACGGCGGACATCCTACGTGTACAGGGTGTTGATGATGATTGAATAAACGACTTACGTAAACTGTCCTTGGTGTTTTCGTTTCCTGTAACAGAGAAAGCGAATGTTTTTGACAAATAAAACTAACGACAATTATTTGCATGCACACTGCAATCCAATAACTTCAAACTAATTTAATGGTATGATAAAAAATGGATGACATGACATTATTTTGTATGGAAATTAAAAACAAAAGTTTTCGTATTTGATTCATCTTAGTAATAATAATGAATTCCCATTAAGTTTAGTAGATTATAGTCTATTTACTAAGATGATGTATTCTACTTGATGATTGAGATAATCGAAAAATAATTTTCTATAGTGTCTCCTCAATGACTTACTTTCCCTAGATATAATCTGTACAAAAAGAACGAATTCGTTATCGTCCTCAGTCCTCAGTTATCGTCCTTATAAGTTTCTGAAAACTTACAATTTAGATGATAATTAACTAGTGAAACGTTGGAGTGTACTACACTCCTCCGCCTACCCCTTCGGAGTTTACAGGCAGGTGATGTTACGTTACGTAGTTGATAATTATAATTTCAAATATGGTACAATCGGATTTACTGTCCGTTTCATCTTAAGTGATGACTACAGTAAAATGAGAATTAAAGTTTTTTTCGAATGCCTCATATCTCAATGAATAACAAGAAGTGATATTTGACGGGTGTTGCATTAAGTTTTCCGCATTTCCCCACACGTCGTAAAGTGTCATAATAGTAACAATTTAATTTGTGTTACCAGTACGAAAGAGAAAAGCAAGCATATTATTATTATTAGCTAGACCTATAAGTCGGGCGTGTTTATTATGTTCGCTTGTGTCTTGTGTCGCAACCGTACACTTGACGGTCAAATGCGAAATGGAGTCTGACTCGGCGCATTCCTAACGTTGACTAAATCGTCACACCCTGTAGATATCTTGTCATGACAAATTGAATTTAATATCACAAAGGAATATATTATGTTCTCGTATTCTAATATTGGTGTATTATATTTTATATTCAAATTAAATTCAGTTTGTACCAACTTTTCTTCGTATCATAAAAACATTTACACACTTTTTAAAAAGAGAAATTGCATGCTGCGATAGTTCGGACATGTAGGAAGTATGACAAAACAGCTATACAATGCGAATATTGATGAAAGCAGATGACACAGAAGAAGTAGACAACAAATAGGTCAGATTTTGAGGAATGGGGAAGACAGAATTCGCTGATACTTCTGTATGTGAAGAGAGTGATAAATGTAGAAGCATGTGAGGGCTGTAAGGATAGAGATATTTAGCACTCAGTGCTCTC
>DWME01006474.1:0-13616 GCA_018244795.1 Parelbella ahira ahira | reverse complement strand
ATTATAAATGTATATTTAACTGATTGGGATCGACAGACGCGAAGCATATCAGTCAGTAGTCTAATTATGCCATCGAATATGTATAAATAAACTCCCATTAACTCGCCGTATGGATGAATAAAATGGTAACTTAACTAATGGAAGGTAATTTTAAATACTACTACAAGTAATAGTAGAATATATGCAATTCTACCAGATGCCATAATTATAATATTGTGATGCCAAACGATGTACATGTTAATGCAGAAGAATTTTCGTTATTGTTTTATTAAGAACCAGGAATACATTATGTGATCATTGTAATGTCTACGTTTCTCCTTAATGACGTATCTCAATTTAAACAATAATGTTATATGGAGAAAAAGAAATGACATGCATTGGCTACTTACGAATAAAATGTTAAGTAGTACATTTGCAGGTACCTACTTTTAAATTGATCATTCTTATTCAACGTGAAGAACGATCCGTTAAATTAAATAATAGCATTGGAGAAAATAGCTCAATTTAGTCTGCAAACTTATTATGCAACATGTATTTTCAGCGAATAGAGAAAATCAACGAAAATCGCATTTACTGCAAGGTTTTAAACAAAAGACAATATTATCATTCTTAAAACTCTCAATGGTAAACATTTTTTTGCATGATGGGTTTCTAGTCTATGCGTATATTTCACCAATTTATCAAAAAAATGACTCACGTTGCTGTCATAGTTTGTAATAAAGTTATCTGATTAGATAAGACACACAGACAAAATTTTACATAATATGTCCAATGGTAAATGGTGAAATAGCAATAAATGTATCTCGAGGTTACCAGAAATGTAGTGATGGATGTATACGTATAATGTACATATATATGTATATTAATTATTATTATATTATGTATTGTAATTTTAATAATTTTAATACTCAAAAAAATATCGAACTCTACACTGCCTTTAACTAATTCTATGTTGTAGGATTGTAAAATGTATTTTTTAAATAAAAAAAGAAATTAAGAATATAAGCCGTTTCTTTTTCCTTACAATAATTATATAGGTAGTCAAATGTACAATACATTTAAGATCCACGTATTGTCCAATGCCATGATGACGTAGTAACGAAAACGTGGAAAAATACCAGCAAACGAACCAGTACCCTCAATCCTCCTAGCGACCCCTTGTTGTTCACCAACTTTATTCCTCTCTAACTACGGCCTTAGGGTAGCCACGCTAGTCACCTACACAATATGAGACTTAGAACGCATACAATATTACAATATGGAAAATTATGAATATGGTCGTTATAGCAAGTTATACTTAATCTGTATATGAATATTACTGTTTGTTAACTAATCCTAAATAATTGTTAACTTGCTTAAATAAGTAATGTGAGCAACACATCGAATGCTGTCTCGATGCGATAGTTTGATCTCTAAAGCGACAATGCTGCCATCTGTTTATAAACGAAAGTATCGCTGCTACAACAAGACTCTCCGAGTGGGGAAAATAAGTTAAAATCAAGAACAGAGAATACTTTTTGTCTCAAGAAATAGTACAACCCAAACTTATATATTTCTACTCATCATATACAGATTTAACGAGTTTTGAAATGAAGCGAAATCATTATTTATTTAATCCTCAACGAAACAAGCTATGATGAGTAGCGCCATCTATATTGTAATGTGTAAAACTACGAGTATTACTGCAGGCCTATTTTTAAGCCTACTAACTATACATAACGGCAAATACATTAGGTTACTTTTAGGTGACACATTATACAATTTTGCACATAATATCATTACATCATCAGCCTGTATAAGTCCACTGTTGGGTCTAGGCTAAATTTAGCCAGCGCCGTTATGCACTATCAAACGGATTTTTTTTCCATAATCTCCAGGATAATCATGAGAGTTAGGGATCACCTCGTATATTCACAGGGCATATTTAGACACTAGACTGAAATTAAGATTTAACTCCTGATTAAAGAAAAGTAAGTACTTAAATTTGCGGTCTTAATATGTAACATGTGTGATTGGACCCATAAGAAACCTTTGTAAAAATAAATGATAAGATATAGCTTAGTAAAATGATAAAATATAGCTTAGTTAAATGATAAAATATAGCATAGCTTAATCATAGCAATCATAACACAAACTCCTTTACACTTTGAGTGTGTGAGGTTATATAATTTGTCATTATTATCACTACATTACGGAAAAACTGTATGAGGTGTTTGTCATAAGCAGTAAATTTTCATTGAACCGCTGCCGCGTGAAAGTAAACCGCATGATAAATGTCTACATATCGTCGAACATTAAATCAGTCATGTGCTATTTCGTTTAATAATCTAAAAGTACATATAAGCGAATACAATTTTTGTAACATTCATTCAAATTACAAGGTACCGTTCGTTATCTATGAAATATTTAAAAAAAATTCACGCTACACTAAATAGTCACTTTCTTAGTCTGAAAATAAACGATCATAGAATTAATCACTACACGCTTGGTTAGTTGTGGACTCAGCGATCTGCATTAATTTGTCAGATCACAGTCCGCTTAAATATTATATTTTTTCGTTATATCGTTATACCTATTTATATTAACGATAAACTAGTTCTTACCAATCACATAGTTTTATGTTCTTAATTCCCCATAAAATACTTAATCACCAAATTTTTATGTTTCATTTAGTTATCATTGCCTGATATGCTGATAATTGGTATCCAATCTTCAGAGGGTATTACACATCTAGCACACGAGATGTCCAAATACGAGGCGTCGTAATAAAAATACTGTGCCTATTGAAAGCATAAAAAGAAAAATAGGAAAATTAACTATTAAAGACAATAATCAGCTTCAGTTTTGGACTTCAAATTAAACTATTCGTAATATTTGACAAATCTCCTTCTCGTCTCATAACCTCGAGGATCCAGGAACCATAGCAAAGCTCGTAAGTCTCCATAGAAAAATATCATATAAAAAAGACTACTGTTTTCCACACATTCGAATTTTTAGCAAAACACACTGATCTATCATGCTTTCGAAGAGAAAATTTTAGACGTTAATATCTACTAACAGCAAAGTATGTAACAGCTACTCATCATGACCGTACAAAGAATACAGGCCACAACATCACTTAAGTGGAGATATCTATTTATAAATGGATTTATAAGGAAACAGATGTCATGTAAGTTGTGTTCCATGTATATTCATAGTGTGTTTAATGGTTGTGGAATATGCAAAGCAGTGGTAAACACACATAACAGGCGTTTCACTCGCTCTATGCGGGATGGCCGTTCGCGCCGGACACGCTCTGCTGCGTGCTAGTGATGATCCGACAACTATATCGATTTATTATAATTACCATTTTAATGCCAAGCGCAGGATTTATGGGACAAACTGATTATAGCGTTCAAAAAGCAAAGATACATCAAACACAAAAATCGGCATTTGTAACATGCTGAAGATTTTTCTTATTAATTTAACAATTAAAACGAAAATATAAACGAAATGTCTCCACCGGTGCATTTGTTAAGTAATCCGGAAACTGAAATAATTAATAAAAAATAACATAATTTTATAACAATTGTTAACCGTCAGACTCGAACTTCAGAACCCAGATAACAATAATGTATAACATTCCCTACAAAATCTGCTTATCTTAGCTAATGGCTTACTACGTATATAAAATTACTGCAATACTATTAAACTATCGACACAAAAATGAAAGTAACGGTCCCATCACTGAAAGAAGCAACAATCTCTAGAAGAAAACATCGCGCCGAACAATCGGAAAGAATTCACATTTTTGCGCGCGGCCGCGTGCAGTAAACAGGGCATTCTTCGGTCAGGGACAGTGATGTAAACATGTCGAGTGACGGCTCGGTCAGTTCGAGGATCAGCCAGTTCGGACTCTACAGGACCATCGACGCGAGAACTGAGGAGTTCTTGAAACTGTCAAAGAAACGACAGATTAAGCAAGGATGCGTGTGCGCAGCCATTTCTACCGCTATCACGGTTACCGTTGTAGTTGTGAGTATACTAACATATACATACATGTGTAAATAATATACTGAATATACATTTTAATAGGAAAGGTCTATGTTCAACAGTGGACACCCAGAGACTGAAGAGGGCGATGATGACAATTTATTAATTTATGATTTTTCTGTTAACCAGTGTTAGTTAGTTTTGCTTGTAATTGTAGCGTTACTAATGTGCCTAAGTAGGTAAAATGTTGTGCTTGGACGTGATAACATTTAATACAATATAGTCATGGTCTTGTTTGGATATTAAAAGATTTGCACGCGTATAATATTTTTATACTATTTTATTAATTAATGCAAAACAAAATACTTATAGGGTCGAATACTATTTCTATTTAATAGATAACGTAACGGATATCTTGTATTTAGATATACCAAATACATTGTTTAAACTACATAAATGTTTATGTATATAAACTATTTTAAAATAGTAATTTGTCAGAAAACTTTCAATAGATAAAATTACAGTGTGAACAACGTAAAAACGATTTTAATAATACCGCCATCTTGATAACATTATCTACTTGTAACAGTACAAAAAATATTACACCTGCGAATAACTTAACTCAACTAATTACAATTCATCTCTTCATCATGATCACACAGAAATACAATTTAATTTTACGTATTCATACATATGTATTAATAATATTGCAGGCGTGTACGTAAAGCGTTACAATTATATTTTAAAGTGCGTAAACACGTAATACTTATCACGGTAATAATGTTTCAATCGTTTCACATAAAAAAGTTAAATAATAACAAGAATAGAATATTTATTATTCAATTAAATACAACTGCATTCTCTATTTTAATGATTATTGAATAGTAAATACTAGGTTGCGTTCTAACTAGGCGGCCCGTTGGTCGAGTAATTAGCGGACTTTATAGCGGAGGAGATGGAAGTGGGTTCGATACACTTGTGTGATGATCACGAGTGTTTGTTCCGCTCCTGATTTCAAAATCATTTGTATTCATATTTATGTAATAATTTACTCTTGTAGTTTATAAAATAGGCATCGCTTCATTTGGGATCAGGTACTCGTGTTGCAGGGTCTTTTTACATATAGCAGCCGACAGGCGACATCTTTCCTTTGAAGGAAGACAAATTATGCAACTAAAACCATATGCTGCATTCGCTAACCAACTGTACCTATATTAAGTCTATTACCACACAGGGGCACATATCCAGATTCCGAGCTATTACTAGGAATTTTTATTTAGAGAAAGCCAACAATATTTTTTGTACGACCCAGGAAACGAACCCAGGACATCTCGCTTAGCAGTCGCGCTTACAATCACTAGATCAACGCGGCTGTCATTAATTTAAGTCATATGCAATAATGCAACTTCATTATACATATATTCCCAAATTTATATATTGTTGTAAAGATGTGCTCCAATCATCCCTTTTTTTACAATACATATGTATTACACAATTATTATTTAAAAAAGTGTTCTACTTTCCGCTAATTATAGTTTGATATTGAATAGGAAAGAGAAATTCAACGAAAACACATGGAGACATTACAAAAACATTTGTGCAACTAGTAGGAAACGACCGCAGCAATTATCGTCTGCAGCGAAATGCTGCTTCGACATAATGTGACATGCGTGCACAGAGCCACAGACTCAACAACGTGCAGAATAACCTTCCAATTTATTTAAAAACTTCAACATTTTATTGATGTACGTTACACGAAATCCTTTAAAACATTACTCACCATAGAAAATCCATCTGTTGTAGTCGAGTTAGGCTCTCTCTCAGTTAGAATTAAGCTGTTATCGCATTAGTTGTTATTTTAGGCATAAGCTTTTTTTTTTGTCCAATATTTCGTGGGCCTAAACTCTGAACTACTGGATAAATGTTTGTTCCATTTAATGGAACTTTAGAATTGTACATTTTTAAACTATTCTCAACTCTACCGTGTATATTTGTTTGTACGCACGACACTATGTTAAACACAACAATGTTTAATAATCGCGATCTGATCTGCAACAACATATTTGTTTGCGTTTAACATCGGAATGCTAAGCTCGTTCGCAACAATCATTAAAGTATCAGAGCAGAGACACGTACATTACATCTTTATATGATTAATTAATATTTATTATATGAATAGTTAAGTATACATAAACAATGGTAAAATCAATCAATCAAATTAATCAGTAACTTTGTTATTTAACCCATTAAGTCCGAAAATACATTCGCGCGATATACTTAATTATTTTTCTTTAAGACAATTGCTTAAAGCTTTGTTACCATTCGATATTTTTAATTTTTTTTGAATTTCAACTTATTTTCTTTTTCATGCGAAAAGTGCTGTTTTCTCGCAAACTAACCTTGGGGCTCGGGAAGAGCGAGTTGCTCATAACAAAAAACTTATTTACAGAATTATTTAAGGTCTACTAATTTTTAATCAAATTACAATTAAATAAAAACTAATAAAAAACTCTTTTAATTTGTTAAAACTGACGAAGAGAACAAATCCAGTTAATCATTTCCTAATGTTAGTAGCGACATCTATGATGTTTTAACAGAACTATCTTTGTATCTGTTCTCTTTAACTATCTGATTGTATTTTAATACAACCTTCTAATACATTAATTGGATATGGTTTTCATAAAAAAATCTGATTCTTACCTACTTCGAAACCAACTACTACATTTTTTACTGAAAATAATATAAGCGAGGTTCGTTGGAAACTACGTTACGGCGGATACGGTTTAACTTGTTTTAGCAAAAAATTAAGCATTCAATATTTATGTGCTAACAGTTATATTGAAAATCTGTAATTTTTCTAATACTCAAGTGTTCATTATGTCTATCCTTTCGTATTAATTATTTTTATGTTTTGTGGTAAGTATATTGCTTGTCATACTAAAACAATGTGATCTAACAATAGCATGCTGAGTGAAATGTTTGATTATAGATATATGCCATTTAATTACAGTCACGCTGTGTTTTTTACGATGAGAATCCTTGAAAATTGTTTTTGTTTTTTTTTTTTGCAGACAATTATCCTTATCTATGAGTATAACGTTGTTACCGAAGCCCGAAGAACGATTGGCACGTCCAATTGGATAATGAATAATAGTGTCGATTTTCCAGCATTACAAGAAACGTTCAACGAGGCAAATATTAAAATAGACGGAATAACTCTCAAGCTACTCCCAATTCTCCTAAAAGCACTCAATCAAAATAGATACTTACAAAACGTAATGGAGGACCCCACCAGTGTTCGCCCTCCATACGAAACGAGAGACACCACAGATATGACGTATACCAAAAATATTTTTGGCGATACTAGGAACTGGATGAAAATACCAGATTCACGACTCTACACCATAGAATACAAAACCTCTCCAATAGTGTACTTTAAAAATCCAACAAGAAATGTAGAATACTTCACAAAAATAAGAAAAATAAGAGATTACCAAAGAATATTGAACTACGTAGATAAAATGATAAGTGAAAAAAACTATCTAGGTTCAACACAACCTATGAATAGTTTTAGGCGTACTGACAATACATTGAGAACCACAACACCCACAGTAAAACGTAATTTACGAAAACAAACTAAAACACCACAAACAACAACTCCGAAAACATCGACTCAAGAAAAAAAAACAAATTGCAAATGTCCACATAAACTTCATGAACTGATGAAAAAGCTGTTAAGTAGTATTCAGCAACTATTGACATATTTTTCTGGAACAACTTCTAATAATGTTATCGATAAATGTAGTAGTTCAATGGAAGCGAAAGAAGTAAAATCTAACAAACAGCCAATTCTTGCTACTATTACTACTACCACTAATACAGAAAATAATGACTTCATTAAACTAGAAGTAACCCAACCAACAATATATAAAACTTTTCTTAACAGACATAAATATACTGTAGACTTAGCCCCAACAAGTAATCATGATAACCGAAGAGAACATACTTTCAACACTATTATGAATTTTATAAAGCCTAATGACAAACAAAGATATTCTGATAAAAAATTTGAATCCCACGAAGCTTTTAGCGGGATTCATAATTACATTAGACCTTCGGAATCAATTAATATTGTTAAAGAGACAAGTACTGAAACTTTACCAAGATATACTACTAATACTATAATTCCAAATGATGCTGTTATTACAGTAGCTGATTATATACTACAGAAGGGTACTTATGATATATCGTCTGAAACAAAATTGTCTTCCACAACATTTCCTGACTCTGATTACGCTGACAATGAAGATTATTCAGACACAACTGCCATTCACGGCGGTAGTAATAATAAGGTTAATGCTCACAATATGGAATTAGTTAAAAGTAAGAATATATCTGAAGAAAAAAATTATGCCGAAGAAGAAAAATCGGTAACATATCCATTTAAAGGTGTGAGAGCAAGGCAAAAAGTCTATGACAATATTAAAGTAATGCGTAAATTGGGTAATCTTGCCTCTAATAATGATAATAACTCGAATTCTTTGCCAATGTTACATCGATTTGCCCCAGTTCTAAAACCCACTACAAGTAAAACAATAAAAACCGAAAATGATATTAAATATAATACTTCGTTCATCGAACCTACTCAGAAAATACCAACGGTTAAAAATGTGACTATAGTTGCTAAAACAAATATAACAACCAATAAAGAGAAAGCCCCTAAGCTTAAAAAGGTTGATATTATAAAGCTAGAACAAGATATTGAAAAGTCATTGGAGAGAAATGTTTCAACAGAAACGGCTTTAAAACAAATAGAAGAAGCAATTAAAATTATTAATAATGAAACAATACCAAAACAAGCCGATAAATTCATTGCAACGTCTGATGATACGTGGGAGTCGGTAAAAGTAGAAGAGAATACATCCTCAATGAAATCCATTTTACCTCCGAGCAGAACAACATATCTAGAAATGCAAAGAAATGATTACGCAGCGAAACACGAGGAAACCCAAGACTATGATAATTACTTTTTTGATTAGCACAAACTATATCCTTTTTACATTTTATAACTGAAAAACTCTTGTATTAGTCGTAATAAAAATAAGCCTTAATTTTATTCAGCTTGATAGGATCCCAAGAATATGTATATTTTTTACATACCAAAACATGTTACTGCAACTTTACCGCCCGGTACTAAGCACGAAACACCATTCCAATAATTCGTCTATGGATAGTTTTAAAATGTAATATTAACCCTGATTGTAACAAATATTTAACAAGTATTACATACAGAATATAACCAACTACACGCAGCTTTACTTAGTGTTATGTTATTTCCTATGCTTCTAATGTAACGCAAACATTACTAGTTAATAAGTTAGTGTAGTTATGGGCAAAAACCCTTCAGGCCATGCCTATTTCCAGCAGTGAACTTAGGCTGATGATGAACTTAGTGTATTAGTAGAGATCCTATTCCATGCTACCTTTAACATACAAGTTAAATCGAGGCAACGTACTACACTCATCTGCCTACCCCATCGGTGAAATGCAAGTGTGATGTTATGTTATATTGTATTAAATAGCGTAATCAATTTTAGCTACTTTTGTATTTGTTGCAATATAAAAGGGGATTTTGAAATCACAACAATATTTTGTCTTTAAGTTAAACAATATATAATGATGACATATATAACTATTTTTATTATTATTTTTTACCGTGTTTCAAATGGCCTTACGTTATTGACCAAATTATAAAAAATATTAAAATAATAAGATGCATTTAGATTAGAAAACGTACTTTTCCATATTTTGTCTATAATAGGTAACGACTAAAGCCTTTGTTTGGCAGTACACTTTATCTATATGTATTTTTCTTTTTCATTAATTTATGTCATACCCACAACCAAACTAATCGAAAATTCGGTTCCCGTTGAAAACTATAAATTAATGTGTTTTGTTTCTTACAAGGATTAGTAAATATCAAAATAATAATATAATATTTTTTGTTCCAGATAGTTCTACTAATCTACGAATATATGATTGTTGTAGAAACGAGTATAGTACAAAACAGAAGAAGCCTGAGAAAAAATAAAACAGTTGCACTAAACGATCACCCCATTGCAGATAGATTAGATCGCACCTATTTTGGTTTTGATCAAGACTATTATGAAAGAATGCCACTTCTTGTAAATGCTATGCAAGAAAATAGTTACTTGGATCCATCTACAGAAATATTTGAAGCCACTCACAAGAAGAGACGGTTTCCGGATTTTAGACATATAAAATTGACAACAGAAAATTACCGCGCAATCAGAAGAACTAGTCCACGACCATTCCTTTATGAATATAAAAATCCTGTACCAGCACCTTTTAGCAAATCGCATAGTAAATCATACGCATCTAGAAGTTGGGTGGAGAGTTACCGAAACGCGCAGAGATTAAAAAATCTTAATGAAATAATTAAATATCTAGAGAAAACTGTAAACGCCAAGTTTAGCGACCTAAAAACACAAACAAGTACTCGAATCGCTTTTTCTGGTATTTATCTAGAGCCATTTGCCGATGAAGACACAAATTCACCTGAAAACGATTTAATTGCACAGGGATCTATTAAAAGTGAATATAAATCTAACCATAAATTTGATCCATTATATACGTTTAAGCCCGATCACCCTGGTGAGATAAATTTGTTAGCTGAAGGTTTCAAATTTGAACCAGCACCAACATTAGATTTTGTAAATGAAATGTTACCAACAGTTCCAATATTTAAACCAATATCGAATCGCAAACGAAATTGCTTTAATAATGTGTGTAATGATGATGACAAAAGTAATATTAAAACGTTCGGATTAATGCTTAATTTATATCCTATTCATACTACAAAGCCGACTGATTTCTTAAGTACTTCGCTAAGTGCTTCGACTGAATTAGATAAAATTTATATAACAACATCACGTCCAAAAATTCAGTTTAGAAGAAAATCTTCTTTTCCTGTAAGACGAACGTCTACCAGAAGTAAGCCAAGATTTTCAAGCACAATAAAGCACAGCAAAGACACTATACCTGGAGCCCGTAATACACAGATATATAACAATATCGAACCAACTACAATTCCTAAAATGACTGTCCATTTAAATGTTTTTTCAGTTAAAAAAGATATTGAAAAGGCTTTAAATATAACTGAAACATTATTATCAAACACTCAGCCTGATACTTCAATGTCTACAACCAGGACTCACACAACTATAACCCAAGATTACCCTAAACTAAATACTTCTCATGTCCAAGATTATCATATAGGAAGTTCCGGTGTTATTCCTATAGAAGAAAGAACTCCGTCACCTCCTACATTACCAATCGTGACTCCAAATATACCTCTTTTTGACATCACAACTGCTATCAGTGAAGCTCCAAGAACCGAACCTCCAGAAGTATTCAAATTTAGTCCAGAAGATGCAAAGATACCCGAGGAATACATAAATATGCGTAAAATTGATGGGGAACGGTTGCAACTAACAGAAATTAACAGAAATTTTAATGAGCCCATAGAAGGTGAAGTAAATCATGATGAAACTGGGACTCTTATAGTAAAACTAAAAAAGTATGATACATCAACTGAAGATACTACTCCAGATACGACTGAAGATTATGAAGAAGTGACACAAACATATGTTCCGCAGATAAATGGTCATTATAGAAATTTACTACATAAAAGTTTAACCACTTTGTTAAGGGAAAATTCGGAAAAATACAAAAGGAAATTAGAAACAATTTCTAGTGTTCGTAGATCATCTTACGTTCCGACATATGTAAACATGAAGAGAAATCATACCAGTAACATATTCGATGACAATAATTAAGAATTCAGGCATTTCTATTAATATTTCTTTATTTATTTTACAATTCGTGCCTATCCCACCGACTTCATCCAAAGTTAATACCTGCCTGAATACTACGTTTTCGCAAAATTTTTTGCTATATTATGCAACATTAATTTTATCAATCTACGTTATTATTATGTACACAATAAAAAACTGCTACTATCTAGTTTTTTTTATTCAAGTTGTCTAAATTGTAGTTTAAAGTAAAATGTACCTGTATGTAAAGGATTTATTACATAGTTAAACAGCAATCTGATTTTATTGTCATTTACGTACCTAGTCAAAAAGGAATTCTTGATTGTCCGTATAAAACAAAGTCTACGATCAAAACGAAAAATCGCGAATAGAATAAAATATGCCTTGATCTTTTTAAAGCAATGATTAGGTATATCATTTTATATTAATATTTGAAGTAGGTATGATATAAGGTCGTGAATTATTGTTAATTATGGTGTTCTTTTTTACCGACGTGTGTAGGAAAGTGGAAATGGGGAACGGTATAAAATAAGGCCTTAGTTGTCTCCCATAATTTTATAATGATAATTTTTCATATTAACAAAACTGTCACGTTGACATTTTGGGCAACATTGTTTATACTAAATGATATTAGCGAAAAACCCGATAAATGTCGATCCTTAATTGATATAAAATATCGTTTACTCTAAATTATTGCGTGTCTATAAAATGAGGTTTATTTAGCATTATTATTATAAAATTTCTTGAACAGTGTAAATTTTAAGAAGTTCCAGTGATCATCTTTCATGATACAATAATAACATTTTACTTAATAGGGAATCTTGTTTGATTCTCTATTTGACATGGTACACAATTACCTTTTAACCTTTTACAAGTATATTATGGTAGAATTACAAAAGTGACTACATTATATTAAATGTTATATAGGATTGAGGTACATATATTACTTCACAATAAAAGACTGCAGCTATCAGAATACATGGCTATGTTGTAACATGTAGGCGCTGGCATACAAATAATCATAATATCTTTTAAGACTTTTATCTGGATAAAGTAGAAAAAAGGAAGCAATCACAAGTACTTCAAGGAACTGAGTCCAAATGGCTTACACTCGTAACAATAGGATTGTGTTAATTATTTTTTGATCTTAATAAAACTTTTAATTAGTGTTAATTGCTGATAGGTTTGCGAGATTAGAACTGTCAGTAACAACAAGTACTGAGGTGTGATTAATGATAATCACCTTTATTACACACTAATTGTAACAAACAACCACACCCTTCAGGCTGAAGCCCAAATTATTTAATACAATTGCTACACAGTAGAATTAGCTGTACCTACTTCTCTATATAAAAACATGACTATTTTGAACTTGAAATGAAAAGATATTCCACCTCAATTCAAAGTCAGAAACACTTTTAAGTGTCCATTCTCTCGAATCTACAATAATTTCCAAAGAATGGCAGGAAAAAAATAGTTATTCTCTGTGGTGAGACTGACATTTCTTTTCTTCCTTCTTCCAGCTAAATGAAGTTATCTGAAATCATACTTACATACAACGGCATTACGAAAATAAGTTATAATGCTCAAATTAACTGTTTCAAAATTTGATTTCAGAATCTTTATAGAATGCTACGCGCTCCAGGTTTATGGGAACCTCCATCGCTAAAATCTTTCAAGTTCCTTGTATCGTGCTCGCTATTGATGTGTTTTAGTGTTGCCGATCGATAGTGGACTATCGATAGGCTATCGATATTCTATCGATAGTAGTCCGATAGCAAGACTATC
>DWME01006473.1:0-13616 GCA_018244795.1 Parelbella ahira ahira | reverse complement strand
CAATTTTGTTATTTTAAAAGAGTGCTGGGAGTTTTTTTCTCCGGCTTTTTTCTCCCGGTCTACTTTAGCCTGAGGGGTGCACAAAGCCGAGGTATAATGACCAAAACAAGACTTTCATTGAGTGTATGTATATACCTTATAATGAATAAAAGAATTTGAATTTGAATTGAATTTGAATTTGACTTACTTTTCCCGACCGAGTCCAGATTCCTTGTAGCCGCCGAATGGTGCGTGAACAGAACTACTAAGGTAAGTATTTACCCTGGAATAAAAGGATTAATCGATTTTTAAACAATTTATTTTGAAACTTATTTTAACTGAAACATTTGATATGATGTATTTTAAAACGTAATTTAACAAACGAACGACCTTCTTAACTATTTACGATATTAATGGCTAGCCCGGGTAAGTTATGTTGTTGTCTCATTGTCGGTTCTAAATAAATTAGGTATACAAATTCTGCGTGTTACAAGGTCAGGTAATAATTTATTAAATAAACTAAAGCAAGTTCAAAAACAGCTTGCTAACATAACTGTTACGTGTAATTTCACTTTAATAATAAATTTAAGTTTCTTTTGAATATCATCACCATCATCATCATCATCTCCATCACCATCATCATCATCATCATCATCATCATCATCACCATTATCACCATCATCACCATCATCACCATCATCACCATCATCACCATCGTCGTCATCATCATCATCATAATCATCACCATCATCATCAGCCTACTATCGTCCACTACTGGACATAAGTCTGTCTAATAGCACGCCACTAAATTACGAACTATCTACTTGAATATCACACGTACTTTAAAATATTTCTAAGTTTTTCATGTACTGTACTTGCAAACTGTAGAAAGCATACATAGCTTGACGTTAGCTCGCATGAGTTCCGAGTTGACCCGTCATGATTTGACGCGTCCGTTTGCTACTCCATAAAATAATCGTTCCCGTATGTCATCGTTGTCTAGTCATGGTCTCGTGTGAACTGAACGTGTTAGTTCAACTAGTTTCTATTAGCGCTTCCAATATTTACCAAACGACGCCCGCCTCCACGTGTTTACTATATTGCAGGGCAGTCTCAATATTTGTCGTGAATATGCCGGCCGAGAGCCCGTAGTTGTTGTTGTTCGCGCGATCGATCACTTCTTCGAGCGTATCGAACTTGAGTATACTCTGCACCGGCCCGAAGATCTGTTGGAAATGTCATTGATAGTAAACGTCAGTGCCACGACTCGTGTAAGTAGTTCCTGAAAACTCCAACCGTGTGTGTTAGTGGAGATTGGATTTTGAGCGTTCAAAAATGCGAGAACAAATAAGCGACAGGATATGAAATACTCGCTTTTACGGTTAGTGATTGCGAGCAAATAAAAACGGATTGAAAGAGTAAAATGAAGTTTACGTTATCAACGGAGCGTTTTTGTTTGACGCGTTACAAAGCGATAAAAAACAGATTCAGTGCGAATACTCATTGCTTTCAGTAGTTGAGTTGACACAATAGCAGGATTAAGAGCCATATATGAATACGATGTAAGTTATAAGGTCTTTTTGATAGTAGTAAGAAATAGCTATGTAAATAACTGCCTCGTTGGTCGAGTGGTTGCAAGTAGGACTGCCGACCGGGAGATCCTAGGTTCAAATCCCCCGTCGGGTATGATTTATCTAATTTAGAATTTGTAGTAATGATTCGGAGTCTGGAATTGTGTCCGGTGTATGACAATAATAGACTCACCACCTATTTATTCCATGGGACTTAAACGTAATTGGTGAAACGTGGGAGTGTATTACACTTGTCTGCCTACCCCTTCGGGGATTACAAGCGTGATGTTACATTACGTTGTGTAAATTATTACCTCCTCCTTTGCTATTGTCATGTCATCCTTTACGTCGGCAAAGACTGTCGGCTCAATGTAAAACCCTTCATTCCCAATCCGCTTTCCGCCCGTCAGCAACTTCGCACCCTGTTCTTTACCCTTCTCAATGTATCCTAGAACTTTTTCCATCATAGCTTCGTCGATCTAGAAAAACATTTAAGTTCTAAGTGATAAACAGCTCAAAATTTCATCGGTCTCATGCAATTTTACAAATTGGTTGGCTTTGAAATCGTCGTGAGGATAAAAGATAACAATTTATAATTGGAAATCTTGTAAACGCAAACTGTGTAGGTACTATACATTGCACGTATTTGGGAAATAAGTAGACATTTATAACCAAATTAAACCCGATCTATAAAGTACGAAATGGTTTATGTGACCCAAAGATAATTTAAAACGCGACATGGTAAATGGATTTCATGTTGACAGCTAATAGGCTTCCTTATTGGAAGAGAAAATCATATTTCTTTGCGCCGTAATTTTCGGAGGAAGGTGCAGATTAATCTCAGCTGTAATTTAATTCAGCGGAGGACTGAATGTCGTGGCTCACCTTGATAAATGTTTATGAACCTACAACAATGGAACAATAAATACTGAAGTGATGGTGATAATAATTATACATAAATATATATCTTCACACCAGGTCCAGGAAAACACGGAGTACCAGTAATATATCTATCCTTGCAAACCTGTCGTGCTTCTTTCATACTCATCACTGTCGTCATACATGAACGCCGAAGTCTTCTAACTCCCTACTGTACTCTACCATTACCATAATGAAATTGTTAAAATGTATGTTTTTCACCTGCGGCCCTTGTTGCGATTCGGCATTTCTCGGATCCCCAACAACCCTAGCTTTTGCGAACGCGACAGCCCTTTTCACGAATTCGTCGTATATCCCCGACTGCACGTACAGCCTCGACGCGGCTACGCATATCTGCCCCTGATGTGTGAAAACACCTATAGACGCGTACAGCACTGCCATGTCCACTGAAATGTATTTATTGAACTTAGTTCAAAGCCTGATAACAAATAAATATGGAATATAATGTTTACAAATTATTTATTTTGGAAATCAGTTTACAATTCTCTGGTTCGGTCTCCGGTGTATGGCGATAGGCTCACCACCTATTCCATGTGACATGTGACTTCCATATTCCACGTAACTGGAGAAACTTGGGAGTGTATTACACTCCTCTGCCTACCTCTTCGGGCATTACAGGCGTGATGCTACGTTATTTTTTGAAAAATACAAAAACCTTATAAATTTAGGTAAGCTCCTTGTACAGAACTAAGTAAAGTAAATTTTTTCAAAATATTATATCATACTTACAATTGGCGTCGTTCATTATAACGAGTGGGCTCTTCCCGCCTAGCTCGAGGGTCACCCGTTTTAAATTATTTTTTCCGGCGGCTTGTTGAATTAATTTTCCTACCTGAAATTAACATGAATTTACTTTTTATTTTAAACAACCGAAAAACGCTCCAAGACTTGTTTGATAAAGAGTTTTTCCTTCAGAACTCTACAGCCAGCATAAATGAGTATAATTTCTAATTATAAAATTGTAATTAAATCATATAAAAACTATACATAATTCATTTGAAACTCGGACCACAAACTATGAAAATAGTATCTAATATTCTTTATTGATCCACCACAATACATTATTTTGTCCTTAGAAGGCTAAATGCTACGCTTAAGTGAGTTACAATGTTACGGACTAACTACCATACAATCTACATAAATAAGAATTGAGTGATATCGTCGGTAAGAGTAGGTATCACTTGAGAAAGTGTGTACCGATTTGGGTAATTACTATTTTAACTTGTTTTTTAGTACTGTAGTAGGATTTTTTAAGAACAAACTATAGAAAAATTTGCCATGAAACTAACTGATTTTTCCTTGGAGTTTTTGTACGCATTGAATTCACGATTCAAGCGTTGCATTTGCATAGTTCTTTTTTATTGCTTTCGGACCCAAAAAGCCTTTCGGAAAAACAAACCGGAACAAACACAGAGGGAAATCAAAAAAATCCGACAAACTGAAAATGCACTCTTGGTGTAAGGAACAAAAGTGGAATCTAGGTAATTTAGTTCAGACTTTCTAGCGCGCCTAATAACATGTTTATTACGATTTCGTCCTATTTATCTATTTATTTTCCAGAACTACATATTTGAAATGATTGAACTGCACTAAATAAGTATAGTAAATGACGTAAATTAAACGTACAACAAACAGGTACGGCTTTTCCATATGTATTGAACGATAAAAAAACTAATAATATACCTACATACAAAGTAGGCGCACATGTTAGTCATAACTGCACTGAACTGAAATATACCTAAAATAAATACTCCCTTAACCATTTTTAAAGAAAATATATATTGCACGTAAACGTACAAAATATAAATTATTACGTAGACTGTGTTGTAAATATTGATAGCTTAGTAAACAATCATTTAAGGTCGGTTAAATTTGTGTACAATATACAAAAGCTGTTCCTTATAGGACTTATCTAATTGTCCCAGTTAATTCCTTGTACCAGAATATATGGCTATTGTCATCCTCATTACATACATACTTTCGTTGTTAATTATATTTAACTTGTCTCACTCTGCTTAATGGATTTAAAATAATGTTCAGTTATTACGCAATAAGCAATAACACGACATAATTTCGTCGTTAATAATATTTCATATATTTTAGCTCTATAATTTTGTTTAATGCATTCAGAATGACATTGAGTTATTATGAATTAACAATTTAATGTAATATTACTCGGCATCATTAATTATCCACTCCCGAACATTAAATCATTTCTGTATTTCGAATGTAATGAATTCACAAGCAAGATAGATCATTTATAATATAAATGTTAATATAACGTGTTCTTATCAAGTATCATTTAACACGGTTTGATAGACGTCTTATCGGCTCAAAGTGCTTCTGGAAACGTGCAAGTTTGTCATGGATACGAAAATTTTAAGATTGTGTGTTTCAGAATTTTGCCTGTCACTAAAATGCGAACTCTGGCATCTATCAAATTTGACCTAAGTATAACACCTAACTTAATTAGAAATATTTTTCATCGTCGAATCAAGTGCTATGGTCACTTGGAAAATACTATTTATGTATGCTACAGCCATGATATTATCCTTTTTTTTAAGAATTTACAACGCAACAAAAAGGTCATTTGACAGTCAATGCTCAGTCTTCCATTGACATTCACGCCACTAAAATCTTGTCAACCGAGCTATCAGCTTTAATAAACGTAATAATCATGTTCTATTACCTCGACAGATCCAGTGAAGGAAATCTTAGCTACATCAGGATGGTGTGTGAGCACAGCACCAGTTTCTCCAAAACCAGGTACCACGTTGAGGACGCCGGGAGGTAAGCCCGCCTCAACGAACAAAGCTGCTAAGGCCAGCGCCGTTAGCGGTGTCTGTTCAGCTGGCTTCACCACCACCGTACAACCTGGAGAGATAAAAAATGATTTCATCTATCAGTCCACCAAAGCAGTACATTAGGTTTCATCCACTTTGTTTATAAGTGTCTCTCTCTGTAATTACATACATCAATCAGCAATGTAATTACAGCTTCCGACTTAGAAGGACAACTAGGTGAAAGTTTGTCTTTGGAAAATTTCGAAGATCTCCTTCAAGGTTTAACAATCACGGCCAACTGTAACATCTGCTATCGATTGTACAACACGTCCGCTTAAGCGTTGTGTTTACGAAAATTTATCACCCCCTAATCCAAGGGCGGGAGGGGCGGAATGATGCCCGAATAATTGTGCAATGTACATTAAGAAAAGAGGATACTCATTAGGGCGATACGAACAGATCAGATTATCTCAGAAGAAGATTAGATTTACATAATGACATTATTGCGAATGGTAGGTTTAAGGACCCAGACTAAGTCACAAGTAACATTACGCCTATAATCCTCGAAGGAAGAGTTAGAGCAGTGTAGTACAGTCCCACAGTTCACCAGTTACGTTTCTATCCCATGGAATAGGTGGTGAGTCTCTTGCCATAAACCGGGCTAGATCCAGACTCCGAGTATCTATTAGAAATTGTAAATTACAAAATTCAATAGTACCCGACCCGGGATCTCTTGATGAGCAGTCGCCCTTGTAACTAATCGACCAACGAGGCAGTCCTTAAGTCACAAGTATTCACAAAAATCGTAATAATAGCTTATCTTGCCTAAAGAGGTCGGATACTGACTTTGAAGGAATTTGAAGTCTCCAAAACCGGCATGCGTATATGAAGAAAGTGAAAAATTTTGAAATACATCGGGTATCTAAGGAAAGTCGTATTTGACATTCGGTTTTCCTTCCCTACCCCGTAAAAGACAACGTGCTGATATATAAGTATAAATATTCATATGTAGTGTGACAGCTAATGCTATAGATGATAAGTTATAATATATTGTAAGTAATTGAGTTATAAGTAACAAAATATTTAAATTACCAGCTGCTAAAGCTGAGATGACCTTGTTGACAAACATCAATATCGGGACGTTCCATGGCAGGATCAGGCCGCAGACTCCAACCGGTTGTTTTAAGGTGTAAGAGAATAAATCGCCACCTGTGAAAAATATTTTGTTAGCGTAAATTGAGGTACTCGTTTAGGTATACACTGAGGATAAGAGGAGGAAAGATTTATGTCCAAATATATTGAAATTTGTCTTCGGCTTATCGCATCCAGCATCTGCTTGCAGAGTGCCATGGCGCTCGTTGAATGGGGCCTATGGCCAGCAGTGGACTGAGATAGGCTCATGACGATGACGATATTGAAGTTTCGATTGCAATTTCCGTTCAAAGCAAATTTGTGTGTGCATTTCCAGGCAGACATTTATCTCCACGTTTAAATGGACTGGAAATTCATAGGGATTTCACCATATTGTTTCTTACTACGACTTACTAATTTGTCTCATATTTAGAGATTTTTCCAGGCTTTCATCATTCACAACATTTTGTAGATGATGCTGATGATACAATAGAAATTATGTTTCATTATACCTCAATGTAGTGAGCGAAGTATTCACAATTGCTTATCTAATGTACAGGTAAGAAACAATAATAACAATAATAATAAAAATGATAATGATAACAATTATCATTCACAACGCTTCAACAATATTTCATGTTCAGCCACGTTCTTGTTCAAGTTGACGGTTTTCCAGGTAACCTCTTCTTTCGAATTAAACCGGGTGGATATATTAACATAAAGTAACATTTCGTATCACGTGTAGCTTTATCCGGGAAAATGTTATACAGATGTGCTTGTCGCGTTATGAATATTAAACATTTTATCATTTCACAGGTAAAATTATTTGGATAGAATATCTATAATGTATTAATATTTAACAACTAAAAATTTTAATTCAATATTGATATAATAGTTTGAGAATAAAGTAATTACCGATAGGAATGGTATCGCCCTGAACCTTATCCGCCAAGCTGGCCAAGTAGCGGATAGCATTGACGGTGAGGTTCATAAAGTTGCGGCTCATGTTGATCACAGTTCCGTTGTTGTAGGTCTCCAAAGCGGACAGGTAGTCCGCATCGCGCAGCACCAGGTCCGCGAATTTGTTTAGAAGCTGCACGCGTTGCGACGCATCCATTAAACGCCATTCCGAGTTCCTATGGAACGCGCGTTTCGCCGCACTCACCGCCAAATTTACATCCGCCTAATAAATGAACAATTCATGTCAATGTAAACAAATATTCTGCGTGTCAATAATATTTTCTCATTCAATTTTTTTTATTAATAAACGCAAACAGAATCTACTGCATTCCTCTATCTAACCTTTCGTGGACTACAGTCATAATATAATAAAAAAATAATAATCGACCCATTAGTCTGCGACCCTGGCCAAGTGCGGGTTGGCAGACTTGACACACCTTAGAATTTTTTTTTTTTTGTAAAATCTAAAGTGTGCAGGTTTCCTTAGGCTGTTTCCATTCACCGCTAGCAAGTGATATTTAAATTTAAAACGCATTTTTGGTAAGAGTTGCGCGCCATGGAGTTGAACCCATCACCCTCGGAATGAGAGGCGGAATTTTTAACCACTAGGCTATCACTGCTTCAATTGTAATTAATTATTATCTGGCTATTTTTGTATTTTTGTATCGGGTTTAGCCGTCTCTTGTGACACCTTGGTGTCCCGACATAGAATCGGATATAAAAACTGAATGAATATATATCAATCAGCCGACTCACCTCATCTCCCTCAGCCACCTTGGCAATGACTGTTCCATCATGCGGGTAATAAGTGTCGAAGGTCTTCCCACTCTTGGCGTCCACCCATTTGTTGTCTATGAAAATCTAGAACAAAACAAAACAAAACATCTGTTTTAATACTCTGATAGATACACCAAACAATAATAAAAAATTTGAATGTAAGGTATAAATATGAACGTTTCCGCCGCTAAAGATACCTCAAAGCATGAACGCTTGTATTATTAAAGTGAAACTTTTTTGCTGCCGGGATAAAAATAATTGCAACTGATGATACACAAATTCTTTTGAATATTTCATGTTTTTTTTCCGTTATGCGATGAAGTATATATGTAAAATCACGACTGTAATCACCGAAGGGGTAGGCTAAAAAGTGTAGTACACTCCCACGTTTCACCAGTTACATTTAAGTTCCACGGAACAGGTGGTGAGCCTAGAGCCACCGGACACAGGTCCAAACTCCGAGCCACTACTAAAAATTTCTCTTAAAAAATCTAACCTCGAAAACTCATTTACACCCAAACCCGAATTCGAACGCAGGATCTCTCGGTCAGCAGTCGTGCTTTGCAACCATGCGACCAATGAGAAAGTTGTAGATATACAAATAAAGTAGATTATTTTTTTACATTTTGTTCTATCTATTTCTTTCTCTTAAATTCTCAATAAAAAGCTAAAATTATGTTTACAACTGATTTACTTCCGAAAAGTGAAACTTTGATATTGATAACGTAGTCGCCAATATTCATCTCAATAAATGTAATGACGAGCTGATAGGCTGATGTTTTGTAAAACTTACAAAATAGTAGGTTATAAATTCGTTGTACCTACATAATTTTCTGCTGTTATTCCAATTTTCATTTTTTATTGTTATACGACATTGTACGTCAAGGTATACAGAAATGTTATGTTTTAAAAAGGTCATTTGAAAATAAAAAAAAACACTAGCGCCCGTGTATTACGAGAATTAAAATCTAACTGACTAAAAAAGGTCGCGTTGATTCTTAATTGAAATACATTTATGACGGATAAACTAGTATAATATTTCGTCCATTATCTAAATTATAGCTTTAGTCTTTCGACGGATAACTTTTATCAATTTTCTCTGCCAACCCTTCTCAACATGATATTTCGTTGGGTACACAATATCTGATTATTCAACCTATTGTATGGTCTGTAACACGTTCAAGCAAAAATACTTTAACGCAAGAGGTTTTTTTTATAAAAACATGACGGCTAGATAGGAGGATCTAAACAGATTTGAAAATGAAGAGCAGTACCTACATGTTTAAAGATTATGCTGGAAAACGACAATTCAAATAAATTTTAGCTCCTTGAGGAGATGAATATGGGTTACACGACTCGCCTAAAGGAATGACCTATAAAGGACAGCAAGACTTAGGAAGAACAAACGTTCCTGCGTGTTAGATTTCCGCCAGAAGTTTGATTTTGACCATCATCCGACAAAGTATGAAACTTTGAAATACTGCAGTCCTTAAAAATGGAACAGAGGTGCTGATTCACTGCTTTCAGTTTTATCCATCATATCAGCATTCCCACTTGATATTTTTGGAGAATACAGTACATTTTGTCGAATATCTTTGCCATGTTTAAGAAGCAAGCTTCGACAAATGGTGCAATTTTTTAATTATATGTTGATTAACAACTTGCAAAGAGATTCGCTTTGGAGTATTAAGCAATATTTGACTATTATAAGATTCGTGAATACATTATTACAAATGTACCGCCTTAACTGATATATGTCATTTTGAGATAGCCCAGCTAGTTTCGAACTGATTCGAAGTCCTTGTTCATGAACTCCCACCAATTGGAGCGAAGTTCCAGTGGAGATTGCTAATCCTGATTTAATGAATCTTATGAAATTGAGTACCTACTGTTTTATTTACAACCAGATTCAGTTGTAACTGACATATAATACATTGTAGTAGAGAAATAATAATCTTCAGGTATCTATAAATATAAATTACGTATCACGTTGTTCGGACGCGGGATTGATTTCTATAATAAATACTGAACCGATTTTTATCAAATTTTGCACACTATGTGCAGTTTGATCCAACTTCAAAGATAGGATAATTTATATCGTAACTTATAGTAATTTAAAAGTACAAACGTTTCATATAAGCTTCAATTTATTTCATATCAAGTACCTATATGTTAAATTTATATTGTAGCACACTTTAATCTTTATATACTTATAAAAAACTCGAGTCACGATTTTTCCGGGCTAATCTCCGAAACTACTGGATCGATTTTAATGACAATAGTATGATTATATGTTCATAATGAGATAATTCTATGATTAAGAATTACATGATTTTAATGATAATGGTTTTCGCGCAGATATGTAAATTTGTCCAACCTAAAATAACGGCTATATTATATTTCGATCAATCACCGCGATTTTTTATAT
Organism: Parelbella ahira ahira; assembly: GCA_018244795.1. Classification (NCBI taxonomy): domain Eukaryota; kingdom Metazoa; phylum Arthropoda; class Insecta; order Lepidoptera; family Hesperiidae; genus Parelbella; species Parelbella ahira. The sequence continues at coordinate 3,048 of DWME01006473.1, read as the reverse complement.
AACATTTCATTATAATACCGATCGCACAGAAGGCGTAACATACGCGTTTAATTGAATTGACAATGGATAGATAGCACAGAGTCACTTTTACGTTTATTTCGTTTATGGTAGTATTTGTATACAAATCGTATGCACGTCTTGCACGATTGATGATATTTATGTTTACTGGTACGCTCTGTTGTTCCATAGTACCTACCTGTGAACGGTATGTGAGGCTACGAGATAAATTGCGTAAAATTCAAATAAAATTTAAGAGCAGAAAGACGAAGTTGTTACTAATCGCCGCTCAATAAGACGTGTCGTTGCTGCGCACGTATTAATAAACGGTCAGCCATCTACTACCGCGTATTTCAGAGCTTGATATATTTTTCAGCATAGATTTTGATCCACGCAAAGAAATTCGTCATCGTGATTCCAGGCTTCTGAGGCAAATTTATTTCTTTATATAACGTAATATTCACCTCATAGTAACAATAATGTATTTCATGAAAATAAAGTAAAAGAATCTCTTCATCAACATTTTATTAGCATGAAGTTTCTCTTTTATAGCTCGTGGGTTCGACTGGTATTTTTTTCAATTATCGTTACTTTATTGTCCTTATAAATTATGAAATAGAAGAAAAATTACCTTGGTATATTTAATTTCTGGCACCGACATGTTAGGAGATCGCTCGTTACTCGTCTAAAACACAATTAAAACTGATGTCATCGTGTTCCGATGTAAGAAATAAGTATACATTGTGTCGCTTATCGTGACCATGATAAAGCGGACCTTGACAATGATAAAGACGAAGTATTATGAAAAATGTATATCATTATCATTTCAAATATTATTAGCAGTTATGAGCAAAGGATTAGTATTGGAGGGGTTGAATTAAAATAACATAAGTAAAATGATGACGATGTGTCCTATTAGGTACACGAAAAATTGTACATAATCGCTAAACACAGTCCATTACAATTTACGTAATTCTTACTCATATTGGTTTGTACCCGCTGTTATATGACGCTGTACAGCTGTAAAATTTTATTCCTGTCTGATCTCACCTGATGAAAAGCGAGATGCAGCCTAGGATGTAGCAACCTGGCCTAGGAAGTACCTATTCACTTGTACATGAAGTGCATTCACTTGCATGAGTGCATGTCAGAAGAGACTATCCGATTTTATATACAAATTGTTCATTTTATATGAGTATCTAATATTGGATGTCGTATTACTTAAGAAATACTCCAATTGTGGGAGCATGTTTTGAAACTACGTAGAAAACACCCCAGGGATCTTATAATCGAAACGTTCCAATATAAGAATCAGGAATCTGAATCTTGCTGAAGCCAAAATCATCACTTAAGTTATATAAAATTGATATCGTATTACGTATTGCGTGATTATGTTTTACACATACATATAAGCCAATATAGATTTGTATAATGTGTATAGATTGCGCTCTAGAAAAAAAATAACTTTTTAATCTTCATGGTTACGAGGAACCACATAACTTAAATAGTATCTACAAAAATTTCAGAAAGGCTCAATCGTATTCTAACTTTGTTATTACATTATTTACTAGATGATAAGCGCGAATTCGTCTGCATTGTAGTTATTCGCAGTGTATTTTATGTATAGAGAAGAAAGAATATTAAAGACGAAGAAATATTGTAGGCGAAAACTACACTTTGACAATCATAAAAAATCACAAAAAATTGCAGTTTCTTAAAACTTGAATAATAGGTATTACAATAAATAAAAATATCGCCATTGATTCTTCTTAGATAAGACCCAAATGTCAAAGAAATAAAACTTAGAAGTGTCAATGGAAATCTTCCCAATTTTTCTATATCTAGTCAAATCAAGTCGTTCTAGAATGACCCGCCCAACAGCAGACCTCTATCATTTTACTTACAGAGAAAACAACGAAGGATTCAATTATAATCACGTTTATCGCTTACAAGACAATCGGTTTGATATCGGTTTCTACTTTAGATAACTGTTACGTGGGGTGACAATTCACTTTGCATCTAGACACGCGGCAGCGTGCGAGCCAAGTCCAAGCAAGGAACTGGCGAGCAGCACCGTGTGTAAATATTACACGAACCACTTGTAGCCACTTTTCACCCTTTCGTAATTCAGAATCTATTTAAGATAAACACACCAAATTCGGTTCATATATTGATACCTTCCAGTTAAACTAGTACCTCAAATTTTATAAACATAGATCGAACGGTTATCAAAATACTGACGATCAAAAATCGGCCTTTTTACCATTCACTGACTGACTGACATATAGATCAAAAACCTAATCCGCTTCTAGGTGAGCTAGAAACTTCAAATTAGGCATCCACCTACATAAATATGTATGTGTACACATGGGAAAAAATCAAAAACCTGTGTTTTTTATGTATATCACACATTCATGTTTTAGTGGGACAAAACTATACAGCGTAAACGTAGAAAAAAATGTAAATTTATAAGCAAGTAGAAGTCTTTATAATACTTTTATCACGAACAAAAAGTAATGAAGTCCCACTAAAAACATAAATGTGAAAATTGATAGCCAAGTTCAATGTGTTTAACAATAAGCTCAATATGGTGTGATTGTCTGCTCCACCGACAAAAATATTGATATGTAAATAAAAGGGGGGCCAAGTTCAATAGACAATCCTGAAATTTATTTATTTATAAGATCGTTTAACATTCTTTAGTAGAATAAAGCAAATAACTTGAAATCTACAGCACCTCAAAGTTTGATTTGACTTAGTTAATGAGTACCCGACCCTGGATTTGAACCCAGGACCTACCATCAACAGTCGCGCTTGCAACCACTCGACAAATGAGGCAGTCAAGATGTTTATTTTTAAGACGTACCTACTGTCAGAATATTAATTAGTGAACATGTTGGTTTATAATTTTGTCTACTTTTTTTGAAAATGACTGCCTCGTTGGTCGAGCGGTTGCAAGCGCGACTGCCCATCGAGAGGTTCTGGGTTCAAATGCCGGGTCGGGTGCTATTGGATTTTTCTAATTTAGAATTTCTAGTAGTGACGTGGAAT
>DWME01006472.1:0-13618 GCA_018244795.1 Parelbella ahira ahira | reverse complement strand
AATACTTAAATGTACAAAACTGTCATATTAATATCTTTAAAATTAAGCGTTAACAGCCTGTTTACTTATTGCTTAAGCAAAACGCTAAATCATCCTATCTCTTTCTTATCCGAACTATGAACCTTACTAATAAATCTAAGATTCCGAAAAATGATTACCGTAAAATTCCGTCGCTAATTAAGGCGACGGAATACGAAAGGGTTCGTGAAGTACGACAATAACTTGAATATACATTTACAAAAGACAGTAGGTACATTTATTAGAAAGCACAGGTTTCACAACTGATCTCTTGTTTGAATATTTTTGTGTTTCAAATTATTCGTGCGTAGAATATTTTTTTTATTTGTTGACTATAACTGGTTTTAATCATTGCTAAAAGAATAGAGACTGTGTTGTCGTTTGTCCAAAAATCATCTGAAGTATCCGTACTCGTACGTCCACATATTCTCTAGGCTGTCAAAATAACTTCGTTTTTAAAAAACACATTTCGAATCTGACTCTCATGTTGTTCTTTCCGTTTTTCTGCAAACAAGAGTACTCAATGCACATTGCAGTATATGAGTATTCACAAGGTCTAGCGGTCTAAAACTCTCATGTTGCAATAAAAAATGTCAGGATGGCTACATTTGCATACGATTACCTTGCCGCTGACAGCATTTCCACGGTCACTTTCTAGTCATTCTTTTTGAATTAGCGTCGGGGTCTGACATTACTATGCTTTATATGAATAAATTATTGTCATAGTACTATCACGCCAGGTTCCTTACGGGTATGCACGGAGCACAAAGTTCCATATGTTTTTATCCTAAATATCAAATAAATGATGTATTGATGTTACCTAAAGCTATTACATTATGCCTCAGCGCAGTGTGAATGACGTAAAGTAATGACGTTCTACGACCAATCCATTCTCTCGATCAAGAGCCTCTGACCACTTGATTTCACGTGACTTTCGACTTTGAGTCGCCAGAAAATTTTATCCGAACATCGGTGAGTAACTCGTAATAGCTTGTGTTTTTGTGGCGTGTCTGCCGCAGACGTTCTTGTGACAAAAACGTTTTTTTCATCGCCATTTCTGTTATCTCCCTAAAAAGCGTGTAACGTGATAAATGTTTTATCCCAATTCTACGAGACTGGTAGGTATATGGTGATGATTGTGCTTTATATGTTTAAAATTTCATGGTTTCATGGTTTCGCTATAGTAATCAGATTGTTTATAACCAATGTTATAATAAAATGGAAGTTACGAATGGTTAACATACTTTACTTCTGCTTTTTATTTGATATCAGGTGTTTAATATATTACACATATTAATGTCACATCCTGTTCCTAATGTGAGAAGCGATATTGTGGCAGGCCACGAATGCCGTTATGGTGTCATAGCGTTCTCGTTTTGCATATTATACTACGGCAAATTTAGACTGTGTTTTAATACTACCACTGTCGCCGCCCCAAATTCATAGTACACTTCAAATGGTGTGTTATATTCTTGAAAATAGGAATAATCGATTCCGATATTTATTTACAGCATAATAATATGTATATAATATTTTGGTATGAACTAATCAATTCATATAAAAGTTATGCTATATAAAAATTGCTTCACTTGAACTGATTAATAATAAAAAAAATATTATTTTATTATTAATGGGTTCAAGTGAAGCAACTTTTATATAGCATAACTTTTATATTTTTATAGCAAGCCCGAAGAACGACGTGTTGGAGTTAGATTAAATAGGATATACTTTTCAAATGTTTTTAATAAAGTTTTAAATAATACTATCTTCAAGGTGGTTTCCGGTTCGGTTTTTCCTTCCCCTTATTTTAGCTCCATCGCACTCTTCAGGAGTGGAAAGAGGATGTCAATTTCGTCAAAAGCTAATATTTTCTGTCCTCGGTCAACCCTAAACCTGACTTCCCGCACTGCTACCCGCATTGCGCAATTACTTTATAGTTTTCGACCCATTTATTAAATATGTTATTACTAATGTTACATTTTCTGTCAAGCATTTATCGTTCCTCTTCTTGAACATGAGCCTTCTCTAAGAAAGAGAGGGTTAAGGCATTAAATAAGCTAATATTATCACTTGTAAGAAATTTACACTCGAAAATTGCTTGAAAACTCCATGTAACACAAGTGTAATTCGAAATTCGGTTTAAGGCAACAATATTTTTATATCAGATTTTAATACTTTCTAAATATTCGTATATCTTTATATTATATGTACTTTAAATTGGCAAACATCACATGTCGTTATCTAATATTTTTATCACTTTTCGTACGATGTTGATATATTAATTTACTTTTAAATATGCACTTATATTTTTATATAACCTAATCTTCCGGATTTCTACTACCTTACCAGACGCTAAATGAGCAAGTTTGAAGATGGTGGCCCAGAATTTCCCTATTCACGTTCGTCTTGAGTAGTCCGAAGTTTTACACGCCAGGAAACAAACGTTGTGTAAGTGTGAAGTTAAAAGTTAAAGTCATCGGTGCATTCCAGGATTCGTACCCAAGACGCACAAAGTGGGACACGAAATCCAAATCACAGTTACTGTGTGTAAAGAAATATACAGATGAATGTTTATAAATAGATTTATTTTGCGATTCTTTTCATTTTTGGGGTTTTCAATCTGATTACAATATTTTTACAGTACATATCCTTGTATAAATCACACAAGGGTGACTGCCAGGAACTTTGATGACACAATTACTTTTGTTCTTCACTGTATATTTTGATAAAGGTAATGATGCAACGAGTATTAAATGATATGTCGAATAATGAGCACTTACCCGTTGCGAGTCTGATATTATCATAAAATATTCCAAATCCATTTAAGCGCAATTTTTCTTTCCAGCTTACTTAGCCGAAAATATTGTTATAGCAAAGTGTCGAGTGGGCGATTTTTTAAGTAATGGGTCAGCACTTTGCTCAAGGTTTGTACAGAATAAACCGTAAAAATATTGATGTTTTTACCTCTACTTCGTTCACCAAGATTCGATATACATTTACAATTGTTGATTTAAATGGTCAACCTTAGTACTTTGGACAAAGATTCCGTATATCCAACGTGGTTGTAAATTGCAAGCAAAAGTTGTAAAGGTCACCAACTCTTGGTGTGGAAGATTCTTGTATGTACGACCTTCAGCGGCGAATATTCACGTGGGTGTCTAGTTCACAGGGCATGTTGAAAATTTATTCGGGGTTTTTATCTTTATAATAATTATCGTCTGGTAATTATAATTATTACAATGATAAAAACCAAACAAAATGTCTCTTTATTCACTACCTATTTTATGTAATGGTTGTAAGCGGGATTACTCAGGAAGAGGTTCGGGATTTGGTCTTTGAGTCGGGCAAAGTATTATTGAATACATCTAACTTGAAACTCGCCCTAGTGAGATTTAGTCTGGATATGTGATCACTGTACACGAGGATTCATCTCCTCTTACTGGATTCCCTTGCCTGTCCCTTTATTAATAGAGGTGAGACGTTATATTAATCAATGCATTCGGGTTAAAAGTATTCAACACATGATGGAATCTCCTCCAGTCTTTACGCAATTGCAGGAGAGGCGTTTGCCGAGCTTGTGCATATATATTTATCTTCATATAAATGTAATTAAGTTAAGTGTCTTGTTTTTTCGGGCTAATCTCTGAAATTACCAGTCAGATTTGGAAAATTATTTTTGTATATTATAAACAAATTCATGAGAAATTCTATATGATAGGTAGAATAATGAAACTACAAATATGAACAAATATACAATCTAATACAAAAATATTAGTTCTTACTTGGTCTAGAAATAAGTTTGAGACGCCATGTATCCACGAACACTGTTTATGATAAGCAATACCTACCAATGAGTACCGAAATAAATAAACTAATATGTGATGTTCATTTTGTACTATCAGAACATGTATATATATTACTAGCGTATTATTACCGCTTGCAGAGTTATCATTAAAGGCTATAAAATTTTACTTATAAAAGGAACATAATATTTTAATATTTACATAACGTTGTATGAAAAGTTATACAAAAGCAAAAAATATATTATTTGATATTACCTGTTGTCGAAAATAAATAACTTCTAGTAAGTTTTAATAGATTGAAATAGCAGTTATAGTCATAGAATGGTAATGCTAGATACACGCACACAACGTAGGTATATACATACACCGAAAATGCACGAGCACCCAGCTTTCGTACGTTCAGTTTAATTGTGTCAAAGTAGTAGAATCAGCGTTGTGGGGTTGTTCTATCGTTGTCTGTTGCCGGCGTCGACGGTAACAATTTCGAATTGAACTGTTTCTAAGTTATTTTAGTTGTCTAAATGTCAAATATATATTTAATGTCAGAACAGTATGTGGAGGAACAATATTTTTTTGCTTTTATGTGTTCCTGATAAATAATTGATTCTAGTGTCCGACCGAAACAGGTTTTTCAGCCGAAACTGAAACTTCGGCCTCGCTCTAGGTTTCGGCCGAAACCGAATCCGAAACTTAGTTAAACATATTATTCAAAATTTCTAACGCATACTGAAATTTAGTGTATTTTAAATTTTCCATGACTCATAATGCGAAGCATAGTGTGCTTTACGATTACAAAGAATTGTTACACATTTATTTGCATATTCTATTTATACCGGTAGTTACCTAAATAGAATTAATTGAAAAAAAAGACAATCGTAAAGTAAATTCTGAGCAATTCTGAGCGTTATTATAAACATGGTTATGTAATTTTCCCTATGATGATTATGATTTATAAGATTCAGGACATCCGTTTTAAACTAAGGACGCCCTCCAATAAGATGGAGTGACGATATACGCAAAGTGGCTAGCAGTGGTTGGATGCGAAGAGCTGAAGATCAAGCTCAGTGGCGTGCCATTGGTGAGGCCTATGTCCAGCAGTGGACGGGGGTAGGCTGATAATGATGATGATGATGATGAACTAAGGCCGAAACTAGATTTATTGGCTGGAACTGGCCGAAACCGAAACCGAAACCAAATCTTCAGTCGGTCACTAATTGTTTCCCTTTTCCGGCAAAAAGGGATTTTTGCATGGCAATATCAGCTAAATTACAAAACCGTGTTCACTTTCTACTAGTGTACGGAGATATCATTTATAAATATTTCCACAATTTTGAAAATCTTTTTTCTATTCAAATTGTTCATCCATTTATATTTATTGCATGCGTCAACTTAGACGAGTGTATATTATTAGATACATTATAACGGTAAGTTTTAAAACTGTTATATGCAACTTTATTTTTTTCAACAATTCTTCTTTAATTAAATGAACCCTAAACCTTATATTATTATATAATATGCTGAATATAATAATTCATAAAACATGAGAAAATTTTAATAAATATATTGCAATCCAATTCTATCCTCGAAATATAGAAATACGCGCAAAATAAAATATATTCTTGGGGGAAATGTTGGCTCAATCTGTTGAAAAGCTATATACTAATTAGGTCGAGGGATGTTATTGGTGATGTAATATTTAATTAAAGTTCATTAGAAAGTTGTGGAAGTCCGTATATGAGGGTTCTCTCTTAAATTTTGCGAAGCACCCTAATTCAATTTGTACTTACTTACTCTAGCTTAAGAACGCAAGAGCTTGTTCAAAATTGTTGTGGTTTTTTTTAAGGAACAATAAACGTTTTTAAAGACTTTTTAGACTCAAAGAAACAGGTTTTTTTATTTTTATATGTGCACATGTAAACGAAGAAATGTTTTGATACAAAATTATTTCTCAAACATACGTATTAATATAATATATGTAAGTCTAAACCAGTAAGAGAGTTGGCGTGAAGATATAATATGTGTAATTTAGCACATAAACCAACTTCAAAACCCTTTAGTTTTCATATAAAAATACGCCTGCGCTTGTACGGATTTTCAATGTGCACTCAAAAATGTATGCAGTATCAAATTAAAATTTCACATCTGCAAAAGCGTGTGCCGCAATAGGCTGAAGTTATTTACACTTTTATGAAAATATAACGGCAGGAGAAATTGATGAGAGCATCGCAGCGTCAGTTTGCCATTCAGATATTGTCGATACAACAGCTCGCCCGCGTTCACAACGTACCTATACATTCCGTCAAATAATAATTTTGTCTCACACAAAAAGTCATATAGTTAAATATGTCTAACTGAAGTTAACTATTTAAAACGTTTTAAGTACTTCGGCAAACATGCAAATTACATTTGCAAGTTTTAAACATATTTTCCTAAATCAGTGCAACCACTGTTAAAGTCAATGACATGCGTAATGCTACCGACGATTTAAGAGTTTCGTCTCTCAAATTAAGATCAGCTACAAAGCGCTCAGATGCTAGGTAATACTACGTGTTATTGCAGCTTAGCAGTAATTTAAATGCTCATCTCATTTTTCGTTTACCACTAATTAATTTGACAATTTCCATGTAAAGTAAGAGCTAAAAAATTGAACCAAGGCCACTAAAAATAATATAAAAAGTTTGAGAAGTCGTAAGGAACTATAAAAACACAGAGAAGTACCAGTGAAAAAAATAGCAAGTAACAAATTCAGCTACAAAACGCTAATCGTGTAAAATTACTTAGGGGCGTATTCAAAACATAATGAAATTACAACAAAAAATTGACGTAGGTCTGCACAAATAATACTAAAAATAAATGAGTGCTTACACATTATTACATAGCGTATGTAAAGCGTAGTAAACAAGAATTTACGTTCTACGTGCTTATGAATTTGCATAATTTTATTCCCGTATTTATTTTTACAAGGACAGATGTCTGTTGTTCGTTTATGGGTAACCATCTACTCGTACGAGTACATATGTATTTGTAACTCACGAGTTTAATTATGCGCTGACAAGGCCTTCTAATTAACGAGGCTCTATTTTTAATGCAGGTATATGTTACCATACGTAACCAAATGGCTGTAAGATGATAAAAATAATTTAATAGTTTTCGTTAAAAGTCAGTCACTTTTAACGAAAACTATTAAAGTATTTTTAGGCGAATATGTAAATATAAATGAAATAAATCTAGTAACTTACACTGTATGACGACAATTTACTTTATCAATTAAAGAATTATTCGAGAAGAAAAAAACTGTACATTAAGTTCTAGGTAGAAGAGTAAGATTCCAGAAAGGACAGAGAAAGGTCACCTTTAGTATTTAGATAGAGCGGTACTCGCACCTTTGAGATTATTGTCAGGTCATATCATTTAATCTACGACGCAATTAACTAGGTATATCGCTGAAACTTCTGCGCAAACGAACAATATTTATGCACAACCATTCGCGTTTAATAAAGAAGTAAGTTTAATTTATTGTGTATTATTAAGGCCCATATATAAAATGATTTATGACTTTTGGGGCTTCTTTTATAGAAACATCAAGTTTACTTCATTTTAGCTAGATTTGTTGGTTTCATTAATTATTTCCGAGCTACGTTGCTCAGAAGTTTTGCCTTTTTGCCAAACATCTATCTAATGCCTTATGATGTTCTATTAAGTTAATCTAATCTCATTAAAATTTTGTGTCGGCTTACTCGGATGGAGTAGAATTTAACATAAAGCTTTTTTACAGTTAAATAAACAGATTTCAAGTAGATACGTGTACTTTGTGTTGAAGGTATTAATCTCTATATTTTTGAAACATAAGCCTCGACTGTTCATACTGGAATACACATACGCAAGCATACATACAAATAATACGCACACATGTACCTACCGGCAAACACTGACTCGAACTCAACCATACACAATCTCTCTATTTTTCTCTTTTTTAAATTTTCTTTTGATTTCTTGCCACTCAATCGTGTAACATTAGTGAAGTCGGTTATTATATGCTTATTATAAGATTTTTATATAGGAGTAATATTACCCCATGTACCTTGCTCTTTATTTGATTTATAATTTTATAACAACCTTGTACGAATATTTTTATAACATAGCGTTCGTTAATCTATGAATTCATTAGACGAATAACACCACGTATGCTATGAGCAATATTTAGTAGATTAAAAACTGAGTCCGTTCACGATTTCGCCAATAACCTTTAATTTTAACGGCAACGACTAACCCGAGGCTGATGTTCTCTGGATATGATTTTAGATTGCGGCTAAATTCTGGAGTGTCGTTAAGAAAATAGCCACGCTGAATATTCAGAGGTCTAAACGCAGGGTTGGTTCCATAGACTGTTTTCATTAGCAAATTTCTGTTGACCCGATTAAAATGAAACTATGTGTTGTTCAACAGAAAACGTGAATGAATGAAAGTGAATGCGCTTCGAATGACAGCACAAAGGAAAACTGTTACGAGACCTTCTTGACAAGCCAGTAAAGTGCGGTGTTGGATGAAATTGAACTGGTGAGTGCTTGAATAATACTGTCATCTATATTAATATTTTAGAGTATTGTCGTCTATATTATATAATGTAGCTATTTTATTTTATTATATCTACAACATGTTCATATAATAAGGTTGAAGTTGTCTTGTTTCTAGATTGATGTTAAAATGTTAGACGACCTTAAATATTTATATTTGTGAAGTAAGTCTAAAGAAAAAGCTGGCATAATGGTTAGTGATACGCAAACACATTATACTATAAAAATATTCGATCTTCGTATATCTAGAAAAAGGGCCATGACACCATTTTATATCGACCTGTTATAAATAATTCACGATAAGCCATAAATATATTGACAATCAAAATGGTGATTCTTGAGCGGTTTTTAGAGTCTTGTGATATAAATCCTTACGAACAAAACTTATATAATTTTAAAACAATTTTATGTGGATTAAGTTTGTTTTAATACTCGTAGTATGTTATTTGCATGCACAGGTTTATATATTACTGAAAGAAATCCCTTATCTCTAATTTATTAACAAAAAGTTTGCGTTTGGTTGAAATCTCACCCGATGGAAAGTGAAATTCAGGGTAGGCAGTAGCAAAGTCACCCAGAAAAAACCTATTCACTCTTGTCTTGAATAATTCTAGGTTATCAAATCGTGTAAGGGATTATATAAATGATGATGGGATGTAAAACTTATCTTATATTGTTACATTTTTTTTTAATCCCTTGGTTTCTTCTAATGAGATTAAATTTTTTAACTTTTTTATGCCGATGGCCGTGAGCTTTATAAAGCTGACTATAAAAAGTAAATTGGGTCACATATCTACTTTCCGGAGATTGTCCATCATGTTTTAAATACGAAATAAAATAGGCACGTTCACTTCGATGGTTTCTACAAATTTCCGGCTGACCTGTGTTATTATAATGATTCATTAGTTTGCTCAATCCATTTTTCTCAAGATATTAAGACTAATGATACTTCTTTATCTTGGACGGCTTAGACTGCTTCTTTAAGATAGATTAATATATTATTTTGTCTAATCTTTTATGATTTTTACTATATCGCTCTTGCACCTTTTCTTCTCAATAAAATATTTTTTATCTACTTATTAATTTGTATTATAAATTTAATTCATCTTAGTTTCTTGAGATAGGCTAGTTTTTTGTCCGAAATCAATTAATTTATTTTACACGAATCTTCCTGTGTTCGATTCCTTTTGGGCTAAAACGTAAAAGGATTGTAATATTTTTAAATCAAAAGGATTTTTAAAATAGTTTCCAATTCATCAGAACGACCCAACCAAGTCTCATAATGTCTATAAATTACCTGAGTTTCATTAAATTTACTCTCTCTTACTTTTTCTTTGCGCTTCGTCGCTCTAATCTTTATTAAATTTAATTTAATTTTCATTAAATAGTCATACAGCGTTATAACATTATTCATTGATTACCGCTATAACATAGAGGAAGATACATATTGTTACATTATTGCCTGTAAACATATTGAAATATACATAATTAAGCCATTTAATAACTACATATATCAAGTTTTGAAATGCAACAGATCAAATACCTTAAGGATCTCAGCGATCCTCATTTGTTCACAATGAAGCCTCTTGATCAAATAATATAGCTTTGGTGGAAGTTTCAGTTGTGGCATGGTGACGTTCCAGGATGTTAAGTCATGGCGTGAAGGATACAGTACGTTTCCTGTTAGATATAATAAATTATGAGAAGGAGGTCAAAAGCAGGATTCAGTTGGGCCGGGCAGTATTTGGTCATTTACGTGGAGCCTTCTGAGTTTTCAAAAACAAAAGCTTTCCTCATGTGCGCCTTAGCCGTCCTTACATACTGAAACACAAACAATAACTGTACGATTGGTCTGGTTTAAAGTCGCTCAGCAAGCTATGGAGCAAGCTATAAAAATCAGATCAGACTACAAATGAAACTATTTTTACAGGGAATCAAGGTTATAGACATAGCTCAAAAGATTAGCTCGCTAAAGTGGTAATGGGCTGTTCATGTCTACTGAATAATTGACAACCGATGAAGTAAATGACTTCTCAATTTAAGACGACGGCTCGGCAAATATAGTGTAGGACGCCCTCTGGCTTGCTAAGGTAACGATCATCAAAAGCCTGCAGGCAGAAGCTGGATGCGGCGAGACGAGAACAGGGTGCAATGGTGTTCCGTAGGTGATGTCCACGTCTAACAGTCGACTGAGATTAGCTGATGATAACGATCAGAGAACACTATTAGGATAGATACTAGCATACTCGTAAATTAGAAAAAGTGGCTAGGATTTTAGTAAGAATTATTGAACTAAATATGAGAGAAATATTTGTTAAGAAGCCAGCCGACTACCACTCACAAAAAGAACAATTTTTTTAAAAGTAACATATTTCTGTTACAAAGATTTACTTCACGTTGTTCCTTTGACAGAACAAATCTTTTTTAGATAAACGACAGTCAAATTAAAACCAGTTATTTGAAAGCTATTGTCAATCTTAAAGAACTTGGAAACAGGAACTTATTCCTCATATTTCATTTTAGATTTCCGAATCATTGATTTCAGTGGTATTTGAGTTACTAACACAGGAGTATGGAAATTATTAAGCGAAGGTAATTGAAATTAATCTAACGATAACAATTTGTAAGGAATTCTTATAATTTTTTCAGATCTAATTTAATTCTGCTCAGTAAATAAATGATATAATTGTTTACCAATCGGCTTTATTTTCTCCTTATTGTAGCTCTTATTTTGTTTGTGTATTACAATCACTCGGGATTATTTACGGTTCTATGTACCCCTTGGGGAACATACAGGCTTGATGTTATGTTATATCCACTCCAGGGAAATCTTTATGCTTGTATAGGTTACCTTATTTTAGGAAAATTTATTCATCTGACGCCGCCGGCTCTATTTAACTTTTGTAGAAACCAAAAGAGCAGTGATAGCCTAGCGGTTAAGAATTCAGCCTCTCACTCCGGGGTACTGGGTTCAAATCCATGGCGCGCACCTCTTCATAAAATGCTTTTTAAGTTTAAATATCACTTGCTAACAGTGAAGGAAAACGTCGTGAGGAAACCTGCACACTTTAGAATTAATAAAAAAAAAATCTGAGATGGGTGAAGTCTGCCATCCCGCACTTGGCCAGCGTGGCAGACTATGGCCTTAACCCTCTCAATATGAGAGGAGACCCGTATTAGGAATGACAAATGGGTGGATCAGAGATCAGATAAGAGAAACCAAAAAAGGCAATCAGTATGACAACTAAGATTTTTATATTTAAAATATGAACAGGCAGTAACTTTGTATAATACATTTGATTCAGAAACTTTTTCCAAACGAAAATTTATATACACTGCGAACTATTTTAATTCGGCCTGCTTGCTGCATTTGGACCTGTATTGCTGTCTTCGTCTTACAATTTCATGTAATATACATATAAATATAAATATGTATTATTGCATACGTACTCGTCTGCTTATCCGAATTCGGATAGCATGTCGAATAGAAAACTCATTTTACTTAGCTAATTAAACACAATTACTAACAAGATTGATAACAACTTAAAAAGTTATTTCAAATACTCTCGGGTCATGTCTGAACATGATTTTTCGGGTGACTTTAACATTGTGGATCGTTTTAGGTTTCCAAAATTAAGATTGATTAAGATAGTATTTTGATCTTATTTCTCACTACACCAGCAACATGCAACGTAACTAAGAGGTATTAATAAGTAGCTCATTACAATTTCATCATTATGGCTCACGCGATGCGGTCCGTCTACGAGTAGGTGCTGTCGGGGTCGCAACACAATAATTGAAAGCAGTTTGCCAACCACACCCTTCAGAACGAAACACAAAATATTCTGCTAATAATAGCTTCAAGGTAGAAATTCAAGTAATGGTGTTATTTCCTCGGAGTAAAAAATAGATGTTTTAACAACGTTTCATCTCGGCTGTAATTCATGAAGTGGCAGGCAAAGGAGTGTATGAGTAGGCCACTACTAAGTTTCACCAGTTAAGTTTACGTCTTAATATGGAATAGGGGCTGTTTAAATTACCTTGCATGGGTCACAAATCCAGATTTCAACCACTAGCACTTTCAAGATAAAATCCCGACTGCATAATTGAACCTAGGACTTCCCAATTGGCAGTCGCACTTGCAACCAATGGACCAACGAGGCTGTCAAATATGTAGAAATTGTAATAATTCCGAAAACATCACTAACGTTACAGCTGACTAAGCAATCGTGTATTTCCTACTATCCGATCTTTACCTATTACTCGATTGTATCAGCTATTGACACGGAAAATTTGCTGATTCTCTGCAAATAACCAGGCCTCACAGTAGTATAGTGATTTATATAGTTATACCCTGCAGGGGTAACTCGCATGCAATTATATTTTAGTGGGTTATCAACCCTTACTTACTGAAGATACGTTTTAGAAAATAGCAATACGATAAGTTTTATTGACATGAAATTAATTACAATTAACTACATGTTCAACTACTTGCAACAGCTTTCGAACTCATGGTCACTATTTTACTCCTACAAGTAGGATCATTTTGGAAAATAAACCAGC
Organism: Parelbella ahira ahira; assembly: GCA_018244795.1. Taxonomy (NCBI): domain Eukaryota; kingdom Metazoa; phylum Arthropoda; class Insecta; order Lepidoptera; family Hesperiidae; genus Parelbella; species Parelbella ahira. The sequence continues at coordinate 660 of DWME01006472.1, read as the reverse complement.
TTTAAATTACTTAATATTTTTAAAATGATTGTACCATCATGCCGTAAAGGATATTTTATACTTACTGTATTGAACTTCTTCTTACTGTAATTATTATTAATATATAAACTATTTAGTAACTTTTCAAAAATAACAAACTTTTTTAAAATATTACGTTGCTTATTATACATCTTATATTATAGAATTTTCAAAACTCTGTTCATACCGCTCCCATAATTGATGTTTTTTTTTTAATATGACCAATTTTCATAATGCAATGTTGGCAACAAACAATTTAACAAATAATCGAAACAAACAAGAGAAATATCAATACCCTCCTACATTTTAACTTTAGGCCGTAAGCTGAAGTGATAAGATCCAAAGTGCCATTAACGGCTCAAAAACTGTTTACGACACAACCTCGTGACCGTTCCATTGTGAGGCACACGCGATCATTATTCACGACAGACTTTTATTATTTGATTAGTTGGCGATTTTTTTTGATAGCGGGATGCAACTTTGAGCAAATTTGCAAAATGGGTGACACTTAAATATGAAGCATGTGTGTTTAGTAAAAAAAAATACCATTACAAGGGCACTGCTACTGCTACGTCAAGGTCTCATCAGTCTCCGCCGCGACCTTCAAAGTTAATGTGAATAGGCATTTACTAGGCAAGCTTG
>DWME01006471.1:0-13618 GCA_018244795.1 Parelbella ahira ahira | reverse complement strand
CATAAATGTATCTGGTGAAACGCGGCTAGACTCCTCTGCCTACCCATAAAGACGATGATGATGAATATCAATCAGTTCTATTTATGTCTTCTTTCGATTTTAGTTACTTGAAACCGCGTGTAATGGGAAATTCTATGACAAAAGAGATTAAACATCGTCTGTATAAAAATATATTAACTCTTCGGTGAAAGCATAAAACCTAACAATTTCCCCTTCATGTCTCGAAGGCAGGAACAAATTGTTATTTATTGGCATATCTGAAAGGATTTTCATGCGACGAATACCGCAAATAATTGAATAACATCCGCAACAATAAAGTGTAGGGTCATATCATAAAATATACAGCCGCCTGGGGATAAACCATTGGCGCATCTGTCGGACATCGCCATATTTATTTTAGAAATATCCAACAGCAGAGACATTATTCTGTATTCCTAAGGGGCTACTTACCCCAAACTCTTGGATACCATCGAAATAAATTCTAATACAGCTATTACTTGCAACTGATACCTATAGTTTTTAGTGGTCGGGAGTCTTGAAATTGGCGTTGTTGGTTTATTTTTTATTATTAATCATGGTTGATAGTTGTCACTTTATTAATTGTATTATATTTTTTCATTATAACAGTTATCAGCAACCCTTTTATTGTTTCACTGCTATGCAAGTTTTCGTTGGGGACGAGATAGTTTAATGTCAAAGATTGCCACAGAGGCCAAGTGTGGACTGCCTCAATATGGAGAAATTGAAGGTGTGCAGGTTTTCTCATGATCACTGTATTATAAACGCTCATTAGTAAGTACACTCTTTTCCCAAACTCTTCAGACGTCCAATTTCATGTCAACGTAAACTCCGATTTCAGCAATGAGAGAAAAAAGCGACTCCCGCGAACTGCGTAACCAGCAAGTTTACAAGCGCGAACTAAAAAAATACTTTATTTTCAAACAAAACCGCATAAGAAGTAGTTCACTAAGAAGCGATCGAACAGAAAAGTTATTAAAAAGCTCCGCATCGGTTCCTTTCGAGTCGAGGAAACTTCTGGAACACGCAGATTTCAACTTCATCGACAAGAAACTCTAGTATTCCTAGATATTTCGTTTTTTTGCATCATTTTTTTGAAAGAATTAAATTTTATACTTTTTTTTTACATGCTTACATCCCACTGCTGGATAAAAATGCACACCGTAGGCTATTGTGCATTGTGTTATAATCAAAAATAGATTAATATCATACGAGTATTAAGTAGTCTAGGGAATGAAGGAAGAACAATGAATTCTTCTTAGGATATTGAAGCGGCGACTGAATGAATGAAATGAGCGAGCTTAGGCCATATACATGAGAACGCTTTCCGCCTCTAAGGCTTTTGTTACAACCTAAAACCTTACGTGAGCTATAAAGATCCGTAATACTCTATTCTGGCACACTTTTTGGGGCCCATTTGTTAGAGTACCAGATTTCATCCTTGACAATGACGTTTGAGATCTTAAAGAAAAGGTCACGGTCACTGCCAGTCCCCTCAAGACTACCTCGAATCTTCTCATCACTCAAATACACACCGTTTTATGTTGGGTCCATGTCTTCTAAATGCCAGTATGCATTAGATCATCTTTCAATTCCTAACCTTTTTCAGAATATCTAATTCGACAGATGAGCGTACAAGAATAAATTATTACAGATTAATTATTGAATTAATAATAACAGATTATTTTAAAAACACTAAGTAATAACTCTGATAATAATTAATTTCTTGTATATAAATGCTCCTTACTATCTTCTTCTTTTTCTACCCTTAGAAATAATCTTTCCAGAATGTACACAAAAAATATTAGGTCTGAAAACTGCAACATATTTCAAAATTCATTTGCATGTTTTCATTCCACCATATTACCTAATCCTGGTGACATGCCAACTCATAAATCCTACCACGATGTTTTTTGTGGACGAGCTATGCCATCCTTTTTATGACGAAGACGTAAAACTATGAAATATTACGCGCAGATCTTGATTATGATAACACAATATGTTTTTATTGTGCATAAAAGAGCCGCGAGAATGGCTGATTACAGAATTTACTGGCCTTTTCCTAGACATAATAACTTTGGGTACCTACTTGCTATTTAAAATGAATTACATTAATTTATAAAATCATTGTGTTATAATAAATTGGAAATGGTCGTTGGTATTACTTTATTAATGCTAATACTGATTAATGTTTTTAACCAGCTATTTAATTACATTTTTACATAACACTTAATTAAATTAGTTGTCACCAAATTAAATAGTTTCACCCGCCCGTCAACAGCAACAGTGAAGGAAACAGCTCTGCGAAACGCGCGCCCCCTAGAATTCTCGAATAGAATGCAGAAAAATCTGGAAATCCCTTCCCTGTGAACACGCTTTCGTCGGTCAGATCCCTAAATCACGAGGGCAATATTAAGAAGAATGAGTATTAAAAATGTACGCAAGAACCTCGCAACAACAAACTCGTAACTTCAGTATCAAGGTCCATGTAAACGCAAATCGTCGAGTTGCTAAACTCACCCGAACTCGCCCGTCTCACGCCATTACGCAGCCTGGTTGTCGCCGTGACGAAGAACCTGCGAAGTTCGGATAGAAAAACTTTTCCCGCGAAATTAGTTTCCGACACCCACGTTGCAGTGTCGCCGGGCCCCGCGGCATTAATGATACTGCCGACATATTACACAGGACTAATTAAAGACAAACTTGTCAAATCACTAAAAGGTAAAAATGGTCGGATAACATTTAAAACTTTATAATGGCCTCTATGCTTTGTATATTTGGAAACGTGTCGTCATCATACTGATTTTACTTTCAAAATTAGTTTTGGTTTAATTTATATAGTATGCAGACACATACAATATGCAGATGCGAAACGTTTAGAATTAAACCTCAGCTCACATTTTAAGTATCGCATAGACCTAAGACGAATAAAAAAATTAATGAAATTTTGCCCTTGTATATGTTGATATTGGTAAGTATAACACTCGATTCCTACTGTTATCTTTATCTGCTAATAGTTAGTATTTAAAAACAATATGAGAGAAATAATGAACCAAAGGTTCTATCACGTACAGACCCGTGAATGAACGGTTTATTCAACTATAAAAAACCAGTAAAATTATACAAACGTATTACTTAGATGAATAGTTTTAATACATTTGATTATCGGTACTTACTCTCTACCTAACCCATAAGGGACATGACTTGACTGTAATAAAAACGTTCAATTACCTTAACATCAAGAAACGTAAGAGAAAAATTTCGAACCCTAAGCATTCAGTCAAATAACCGCAGATGTAAAGGAAAAAAATCCCCCATCTGCCGCGTCTATCGGGGGATGAAAACGCACGCGTAAGCCTAATGACCCCCCTGCGTGTCCCTCCGGAACTCCGACAGCACAATATCGACAATTCCAAAGTTTCACTAAAACGACTTTATTGTCCAATAAATCTTTCGTCTTATCAGCAAACGAGCTTCCCCAAAGGCGTCCATTCGTCAATCTGACGCTGCAAAGTGAATAGAACGACATCAAAACTCATCTGATAGGTTTGTCTTTTTACCACGCTTATTTATGATAATGTCTTATACAGGCTTAATGTTATCAAAGGCGACCTTAAACCGAAGTGATGTCAAGTAAATACTGTGTACAGCGTTGATCTACGGAAGCAAGCGACATCATCATCACCATGAACCTTTGGAATATAATGGAAACAAACCCCCTTAAATAATAATTATTATACATGAATGAATGCATGAACATTCATTCATTCATTTAGTAAAACCACTTTAGTGTGCAATAAATCGAAATAATCTGACATTGGAACAATAAATGAGCGTCGCTAGTAACTTGCGAAGTTTCTGAACGATAGCAACAATTCGTAGGAGTATACATTATCCGGTGATTTCAGTGAGGAATGGGATCAGAATGACTGATATTTAGATTAATATTTAGATACCTACAATTTGTTTTTATATATTATTATTATACCGTCACGCCAAATCTCTTAAGGGATACCGAGGAATACCGAGTACCAAATACTCCCCATCTATACAGACTAGACGCGCTTTTTTTACAATCATCAAATTTACATTCTCTTCAAATACGTTCATCGGTTTCAATTGTTTAGTGTTCAGAGCGTAATAACGCCGAGACGGTACTCGATAGAATAATCATTCATTTAGTGACACTGTTTTGAGTTTTACGAACTGTTCTGTGACTAACTATTAGTCATGTGTCAGGGTATCGAGACAGCTCAGTCACGCGGTAACCATTTGTAAATATCACAAGCCAAGCCGGCCGTATTGTTCTCGATAGCGGCTGCTTAACATGCCACCCCCGCTGGCCCGCCTATGGCACCTATTCGAATACATGTTACAATATAATATTATTCAAGTTTAAGGACATATGTGTATTACCTATAATATATATAATAACGAGTTCAGAGATATTTGGCACTCGGTGATTGCTACCTACGCGTTATAGGACCTAGCGTGATGATATAGGTAGTAGTAAACATTATAAAAAAACACTACATAATACTAAATATTGTACTTCCATAAGACTGTAAGCTGGCGGCATAAGGTTAAAGGCAGAAGTTGTAAATGGCAAGGCGAGGACATGGAGGATATAAGAGATTTATTTTCCAGCAGTAGATCGAGAGAAGTCGATGATGATCACACTTATAATGATCATAAAAGATTTGTGTCAATACACATAGATACTCGTATATTAAGCATATATAGACGATATTTAAAAAAAAATGTTGAATTCTTGAAACAAGTTTATTTATGAATTTAATGTTTTCAAATAGCAACATCGTCAATGACACGACAATCGTTGGAAACATGTCTAATAGGCTCTCATTCGTTTTAACATAATAATTACGAAATAGTCCACATCACATCTACTATATCACTCCTTCTCTAGGACAAATATATATCAAATATCTTCAGCGGCAAGATATAGGTAGGTTAATGTTTACTGTTCCGTAAATAAAAATAACGTTATGACATCTTTCAACATCGCATACATCATAATGTCTGATAAAACAGATAATTTGCATGTCAAATGGTATTGATGTAACAAAATATATATTTATATATTTCTTAGGTATATATATATATATATTTAGATATTTTCATGTATTTTCGAATGGGACAAATGTTCCTGACAGTTAAATGAAAATGCAATGCTGTCCTGGACGCTGTACCGGAAAACCTAGAATAGGAATAATTGCAGTGTTTAGAACAACTCGCATACACTTATTGGATGCCAAACGAAACAAAATTTATAGTGTGGTCAACAAAAATTTGTTAAACATACATAATTTACACACATGTGGAAAAAACTCGGCAGGTCTACAAGGATAACACCTGATAAGAATTCACAATTCATTAAAGAAATTTCATTTCAATATGAAATTGCATCAAAATCGGTTCAGCGGTTCGGCCCTGATGACGTCACAGACAGACAAATAAAGTTACTTTCGCATTTATAATATTTATTTATTATTTTTTTCATTTTGTAATATTAGTATGGCAGTATGGATTACTCTTCTCTATATCAGTCAAACATATTACATGAAAGCTAGCACTCGACAAACATCAATCAAAGACGCCTGAGGTGCTATCAAACTCCCAAACGACAATTTCCTGCCCAACCTGCGCCGGGTGGCTCGTTTCAAGCCACAAAGCTACCTCACTCGATACGTTGGATGAAGCAATTTACTCACATTCTCATTTAGCCGATCACGTGTGCTGTTGTTCCCGTAGGAATACTGTGGCGAGGAGAACGAATTTTGGCAATCTTGATCCCTTAACTGCAATTGCATACGTCAGATTGGTATAGTGTATACACATAAATATATTTCTTCAACTGTCTTAATAATGTTTTTCATTATCCTTATTAACTTTCAAGCAACTATACCTTTCGTTACTGCTCTGTCTCTGCCGTAAGGGACTCGTCGTAATGATACAACAATAATAAAATGAAACCTATATAAAATATACCCTTATATCTTACTCGAAACCTGCATCCCACTGCTGGGCATACCGACCACTCCGTTTCCGTGCAGTTCGACTAAATGCTAATTACTAGTAAATTACTTGCAAGGCCTCGAACGAGATTTCACATTTGTTACATGAAAATAGAAACCAATACACACTACTTAAAATGCCCTCCAAGCCTTGGAGCTCGAGAATATTGAGGTAACAGTCATCCATTCAACTACTGACCGCACTTATCGTTGATGAACCACACAGATCGTTTGGGATCAACAACTATGGCAAAACTATGAGTATTTTAGTTATGAACAGTTACTTTATTTCCTTCATATTGCATTGCAATTAATACTTTGACAGGCGCAAGTACTAGAAATGCATTGCGAAACATGCCCACAATACAGTTCTTCATAATACATATATTGTAACGCGTGTGCAATATGACTTAAGCCTTGTCATTCTGAGGAGACCCGTACTCAACAGTGGGACGATAAAAGGATTCATGATAGTGAAATGTCACAATCAAAATTTAGTTACTTTAAAAGATGGTCAAATTCAATTATTCGTTGAACCAATATTTGTGCTTAACGTCAAATAGAGACAGCAATCCACATATGTTAACCATGTATTTTCCATTCCAAATAATCCAATACATTGCTTATCCGGATACGCGTTACTGGAATGTCATATCCGGGCGCCATTGCAGTGTAGCTTTCAATCGTATAATTTACGCGTAATTAAAATCTATAGGTTTAATTATAATTTGACATGAATTTAATATACCTGGAGCGACAATTTTATTTAAATAAATATCTTGGGAAATCGTCACACACGGCCGTCCGATCCCAGGTTAGATAGAGCCTGCATTATGGTAATCGGATGAGTGATAAACTACACACATATGTATATAAATATATTATTACATTTTTTACACCTAGAACCAGAACAAATACTTGTAGTTACTCGGTACAGAAATATTTCACGTAGCGGAGTCCCCAATCATAGCCCGAACCCCCGGCGCACTAGTTACGTTTTCTGATCACAAACCAAAGATTGAGTCGTCGTCGACCAATTCATTTCACAATAGTAATAAACAAACTCAGAAAAGAACATCTCGCAATCGTGACCGTAGTTTGACCTAGTAATTTCAAATTCTGCGTTCCTCCCGGGAGGTTTGAGGTTCGAATCCAGGCACGCACTAATAACTTTTTCATTACTGTTCTCTAACGTTCCAATCTAACTTAACTAATCCCAGAGGAACTGGGACCTATTTAGAAATAGGTATTAGAACAGCAGTGATAGCCTAAATTTAAAACGCACTTTTGTAGAGGTGCGTGCCATGGATTTAAACCCAGCACCCCCGGAGTGAGAGGCTGAATTATTAACCACTAGGCTATCACTGCCTTAGAGTTCCGTAAAAGAAACAAATATAAAATACAATTAACACATGCGTATGAAGTCACGGGCACAGTAAGTACTAAATAAAATTACTTTGTGAAATTTGTTCTGCCGTTGTCCTAAAAGGTTGAAGTGTTCCAGGAAACCGGATTAAATCCAGTATAAGTTTAATTTGGCGGCTGTTTGTTTAGGGCGATGTTTGTGGTTCGCTCCGATCGACTTTTCTGGAACAAAATTAATAATGTCCAACGACAAGAGTATTAAGCAAAGTGAAAGTTTTTTGTTTGGAACACAACAGCTGTATATTCTCTGTTTAACGTTGGTACAGTGTTTTTCATCAGCATATATTTACTTTTCCTTGATAAACTATAGGTAGGTATATATATGAGAGCATATTGACCAATGCAAAGAGGGAGAAGCGGCTGAAAAAGTCACTCTAGTGGAGCGTGGCGTTAGTAGCGAATCAGCCATCTTTAGCGGAGACATTTATGCGACAACGTCATAATAAAAGTATTTTATAGTAATTATATCACAATTAATTAATAATAACATCTACCATTTGTACACCGTAAAGAGTAAAATACGGATTGACACATATTTGTTCAAACATTTTGTATTTTATCATCATTGTCATCAGCCTACTTCCGACCACTGCTGGACATAGGCCTCTCCTATGGCTCGCCACTGAGCTCAATCTTCAGCTCTTCGCATCCAACCACTGCCAGCCACTTTGCTTATATCGTCACTTCACCCAGCTGGAGGGCGTGCTACGCAACGTTTGCCAAGTCGCGGTCTCCTCTCTAGTACACGTACGTCAGGTCCAGCGGCTATCGGTTCTGCGATAATATTCTTGTATTTACAAAATTGTAATTTTCCATGTATCTAATAACTGAATACCAAACACTTTTCCTGTAAACATTATTATTATGCGTTAATTCCTAGTAGCACCCCGACTAGCCGGTAGTCGACAGCCGTTTGACGATTGGATATAACGCGTTGCGAATCTATGCGGTTTAATTGACCCCTTTGACTAGCAGAAATGTGAAGCGTGATGTACAAAGCGCTTTTCAGTTGTCTTTGACAGGTACGCGGGTGCATATGGAAAGTACTTTTTTGTGATTGTCAAAAGTCCACCCACCAGCCTCACGGGAGCATAATGGACGAGTATGTTCGAGGGTTTCCGCATCGGGAGAGCAGATCCGCGTCCAGCAGTAGGAAAACAAAGGTTAAAAGAACAAAATTTAGACGAAAGTGAAAATGTTTGCGCATCATGGTTATAGGTTTAAGTTTAGGTGGGTTTAATTTGATTAAATGAGATTATTATAATGCAAAATATTATTGATAGGGACGCGCGTGTATGAAGAAAGCGACGATTGTAAAATCTTCTACATTATTCTGTTTCTGCACGTCTGTTCTGTAAGGATACAGAAATTTTGGCGACCAGGGCTTTCTTATTTTACCCCATAAGAAATCTGACGTGATCATAAAGTGAAAATGTTGAATTAGGTACATAATATGTGTACAAAACAATTTTTGAGTAACCACCAATTGCTAGTTTCCAGCTGATATCACTACAGAAATAGACAGCCGTTAGTGTAGGATTCGAATATTGTAGTACCATCCGACGAAACGATCCATACGAAAATACGAAAATAATTAACAATGTAAGCAAATGAACGTAATAAAAAGTCGTAGACCTTAAAAATTGTATCACACATAAATAAATTAATCTGATTAATCAAAAACGACGCATTAACGTTACCTATGTATGTACATTAAAGCCTGTTCACGCTCGTTACAGAAAACTTGATATACAAGTTTAATTTAAAAGTACGCCCTGAAGTTCCCGAATACTGCTATTCTAATTCAGCTTAGCCGAAGTTTTGATTAAAGGCTACCTTTAAAGACTAACGTAATATAAAAAAGGTAATTTCTAAAACATTTTATTCAAACAGCAATACAGTGCAAATGTGTTCGTGCAGGTTTCGAGGGAGATCAACAGTCATCTATCTTGAACAAATAGGTCAGATACTGCCTGATGGGGGAATCAGAAGTCTCCGAAACAAAGAGGAACAAACAAATAGCTCGACGTTAAACACGACTAGCGTTCTCGCACCACCGCGCTGCCAGCATCAAAGGCGAATTTATTGTTCCAAAGCAAACAACCCAGCGACATGGAAACGTATTTATAACCTTGAGTAATTTACATTAGACCAACAGTTTTGGTATTATATTATTATTAATAGTATACCGTCACGCCAGATCTTTTACGGGGTAGACAGAGAGCACTGAACGTCGAATATCTCTATCCTTACAAACCTGGCATGCTTTCAATCAACATCGATTAGCACGCGCGCCGGTTCCGAAGACTTCTGACTCGCCAGCCAGCCAATATTTGACTTATTTGGCCAAGATAAGTGTCTCTTGAACTATTCAATATATAAATTTAGTAATATTCTACGGAAATTGCTTAAGATTCATACGACTGACATTTATACAACGCCATGTATGTATGTAGGTATGGCATAAGGAATTACAGATTTATGTCGTTTTTTATTGTGTACCCGTACTAAGTCGGCTTAACGGCAAGTAATTAAATAAACTGTCTGCGCGACCCCCCCAGCCTTTCTGCCTCGGCGCGTCGCCGGCGTCAAAGCCTGCGCTTTCTGAATAAAAAATAACCATATAAAAAAAACTCGCACTCCAAATTACTTACCCCTAATCTCATTTCTCACTTTCATCTGCTTATTTTTTTATGTGATTGCAACTTTGCTTTAAGTTATAACTTGAATGTAAGTGTTAACTTTATCGGTTGTCACTTTAGTTGTCAAATACTCGTAGGTCGGATACCGACTGATGATAGAGTCAGAAGTCTCCAAAAACGACGTCCGGCTATAAAGAGAGCGGGAAATGTACAACAAGCACGTGAGGTCTGCAAAGATAGAGATATTTAGTATTCAGTTCTCTCTGCCTACTCCGTAAGAGACCTGGCGTGAGGATACAATAATAAGTATGATAACTAACTGTAATAATTATAACTTCAATTTAGTATAGCAACATTTTCACGTTCAAAAACGCTATTCTTAAAACTAAATATATCTACATAACTATGTATATTTTAAGCTCTTATTAGTTCTTTAAGCTATGTGTGTAAGCTTAAAGGATATGCTTCAGAATGCACTTAGAGAGTTAGTTCGAAGCTGTAGTAATAAGGCGTCACTTGAGTTGCACGCTCACATGTAATCTCTGTTATATTCAAACTGGTTTTATCATCTCAGTCCTTTTTCCTTTACAACTTACTATAGTAATATTAAAAATTATTATAATAATAGCAATAATTAGTATATTAATAAGTAGTATTAACTACTATAGTTCTCTTAATCATAACATTTTGAATTCGACTTGTATACAAATAATGTCAGACAAACATCTCTGCACAGAATGATAGAAATTCAGTCTCGTAGATCACATATTATTATTCTACATCATTACGTTCCGTTATTAATACGCTAGGTCCATTACGCGGTAAGCAGTGAACACTGAGTGGCAAATATTTTTAAAATTTTTCAGATCTACCGTATTGTTTCCAGATTCTAATTATTAAGTAGGTCATATATACATTTATATTTGACCAGCTTCGTGGAGTAACGATGAATGCAAAGTGGCTAGTAGTGGTTGGATACAAAGGCTGAAGATCAAGCCCAGTGGCATGCTATTGGAGAGGCCTATGTCCAGCAGTGTAAGATGACGGCCTGATAATGAATGAATGAACAGCTTTATATATACATGATTTTTTTAATGTCTTTCTTAAAAAACATACTTTTTGCGTGTAATCCTTATTCTATGTAAACTTAACAGTAAATTACCGCCCACAGCCAACACACGATTAAACATATTACCCGATAAATCCCTAATCTCCTGTATTAATGGGGGTGTAATCCACGCTTCATGCGGACTTGCGACTTAAGGGTTGGGGATCATTTTATCGCTAATCATCTCATTAATTTCAAACCCCAGCTTTAAGTATGTACCTAGCTTGTTTAAGTTGGGTTTCCTCCGAGAGCCATTGAAAGCTGTAAAAACTGATAAACATGTAACATAAAAACTTAATATCAAGCATGTAGTCCTTGAAGGGGTAGGTGTAGTACACTTCCATGTTCACCAGTAACGTTTAAGTCCCACAATTAAATAGGTGGTGACCCTATTGCCCTACACCGATGCGCAGATCCGGACTCCGAGTCACTACTAGAAAATCTAACTCTTGGTTAATTTTATTTCTTATATTTTCATTATCTCTGGAATCAAAATTATTACATTTATATAATCATTTACAACTTCTACACTTATGTCCATATTCCATTCGGGAAAGCAGAGTACCGAATGCCAAATATACCACTCACCTACCCCACATGTTCGTTCACAATCCAACCCTCTCTTTATACATACTCGCTTTATTCATGATTGAATATGCACACACTAACCTTCCAAAGGATTTAAAGTAAACAATATACCCAGGAAGTTGGTACAGTCGCGCGCAGAAGTCTTTCTGATGTAAAATTTTGCGAATGAGTTTAAAGTTACCAGCGGCGCCGTGTTATAATTCGCAAGTACGTACAATACTCTCACAACTCGAATATAATTCCGTTCTAACTTATGAATTTACAGCTAAATGTTGATGTGCATGCTTTTATGAATTTGTGTATGGATATAGAATGACTTGATGAGCAGAATTATAATATTTTAAACTCATAGGTCTCAAAAACGTCTACAAATAATTACCCATACAAACAATTGTATTTTTTAGAGTAGGTAAGTAGGTAACATTCATAAAAAGTGCAAGCTAAAAAAGCTATCTTCTCATTGGTCACTGATCAAACGTATTTGTAGATCAAAAATGTAGAGACCTTCGTCGTCGTCGGGTCGTCGACCCTTGGATTATTAATAATTTATAGTACAAAACAAATATGTGGTATAAAAAAAAGATTGTTGTTAGAATAGTAAACTAATGATCTTAATAAAGATTCATTTTGATCGTTACTAACTACTATTTCTTGTATATGTATATATTGTGTACTATTGTGATATTTTTTATTTATTATTTATTAAAAAATCAAACTTACTACCCTTGACGTCCTTCATGGAAACGTGAAAGCGATGGACATATCTAGTATTTTTATATCTATAGTCTCGTAAACTCAGAGCAGCGTATAAATATCATTAAGTAGACACTAACGGCCGTGAACAGGGAAATTTGTTTTATTCCACACTCCAAGCAACAGATTGTTAAGCAGCACGAGCTTTTCTCAGCGATGATACTTTTTTCGGGGTCACTTGTAACAGATGTCAAATAAAAACAAAATTATTGCACCTTCTTGTCTTGTAAATAAATATGTATGCGACTGTACAAACGCGACGTTTATTTTAATTTAACCGGAACAAAAGACTGAATATATTCGGTTTTTTTTTAATTTTGGAACACTGACCATTTCACAGATAGTAATGACAATGGATACTACTGTACACCGTTATTTTTTACTTACCTGAGCCTAATAAGAAGCAGGTCTATAGGGACAGAGATATTTACAACAACTGTTATCAACAAGTCTCTGTCAAAGTCAATGGTGCTGCTAGTCTTTAACATTGCTTGTACGCGAAGAGCTGAAGATTGAGTTGAGTGACATGCTGATGGAAACACCTATGTCCGTTGCTTCACAAAACGTACTAGTGATTTACAAAAGGGAGGTAGATTCACATTTCATGTTGCAATTTCGACATGGAAATCTCTCAGCCCATTGTCAACACCTGAGATGTCGCATTAAGATGTGTTGGGGCCGTAAACAGTAACGGGGCCTGCTATAACAGTAAAAATTCATAACGAGCCCCGACACACCCGGGGGCTGTTATGAGCTGTGAATTTTAACGACGGGCTAACTGAATCACTGATTAGCGCGTACCAAATGTTCTAATACTTAAAAGGTCATCCGACATGTGATTATCCTGCTATTTTTCTCTTGGCACGTATTTGTGGCATTAATTACTTGCTCTGAAGAAAGATTTCCTTGTAGCTATGGTATCCAGACAGCTGATGAATTACATGAGTAGGTATATAAAAAACGTAATATCACGACCGTAAACCCCGAGAGGGTAAGCAGAGGAGTGTAGTACCTACACCCTCACGTTTCCCTAGATACGTTTACGTCCC
>DWME01006470.1:0-13619 GCA_018244795.1 Parelbella ahira ahira | reverse complement strand
TAATGACCAAACATGACTTTCATTGAGTGTATGTATATACCTTATAATGAATAAAAGAATTTGAATTTGAATTTGAAAACTGTGAACCTCAACTTCTTTCATTCTTGCACTACACAAGAATACAAAATTGTTAAAAAATATCATGGAATCTGATATATAATTTGAAATATTCTGCTTCACAGCACATGACAGTGGAGTTGCACCCAGCACTGTCATCTGCCTGGTATGTAGCTGATGTGCCTCGCGAGCTGAATATGACAAGTGCTAAACTACGTATCTCTTCGGCTCTGTGTTGCCCTGCTCTGGTGCTGTGGTCCCGCGGTTCTGCACCTGCCCTCACTGCTGCCAGTGGCATGGTTAGAGTTCTCTAATATGTGATATAATTTTACCCTGTGTGAGCTTGATGAACAAACTTGTTTAGACTGCAGTCTTAGAAAAAGGAGATAAAAACGGTTGGATCAATCATCAGATACTATACACCGGGTTTGGCAAATCATTTGTTATGTGATAAATGCTCATGAATTTTTATTTATTTTATTTTATTTATTTATTTAAGTTACACCAACAAAGTTGACACTATTACAATCAATGATACATAGGTTAGGGAAACAATATACAAGTGTCACTTCAATAATAGGCGCAAACAACATGCATATAAAAAATATTACAGCAAAAACTGTTAAATTACAGGATAAATTTTCATTGGTATTTAGATTTAATTTCTACCACCTTGAAGACAACTGGGTTCACTAAAGATACAATTTCAGCTGAAGTTAGCCCCAACTGAGCACAAATGTGACTATGCCCTCTACATAGCAACAGCAGAGGAAGTAGCAGAATTTGTGACGGCCAGAAACTTGTCGCAGAAGATCGACCAAATGAAGCAGCTGACTGGCTGCAAGATGACCTTGGTCATATTTGGCATTAATGACTATTTTAAGTAAGTTATTATTATCATTGTTATAACATCATTCCAGGTCTCTTACGGAGTAGGCAACAAATTTCAATCGGTACGGATCTCACATGGACATTTATTCACACTTCATACACACACCTAGGAATTCTACATGGTCTACCTTTTCTCTGATTTCTAGTTGAAGTTTCCATAACATGCAAGTAGTTGAAATAGAGTTGTATAGTAAAACAGATCAATAAAATATGAACATTCCAAGGTAATTGTCAAGCTTGAAAGAAAAGGTTACTTAAAGTCTCAGTCTATTTTCAAAAGTTACAGTTTAAATTCACATCCATTATCAGCTTGTCTAAGTCTTGAAAGATAATAAAAGTTTACACACATAAAGTAATGGATGAATATATTATTTTACAGGCCACCTGGTCGCAAGAGGGCTAACAATCATCGCTTCCAAATGACAGAAGTAGAGCTGGACATGGCCATAACAGGTGGCGTTATTTGATCATAAGTGTTATCACAAATTCGAAGTAAGGATTGTTCATGTACCTACTTAAATATACACTGATACACACTATTGAGTTGTGATGTGAGTGACGACTTAATAGGGACAAATGGAAGACGGTAAGGATAGAAATACTTGGCACACAGCTGTCTTTCACCTACCCTGTAGGGGACATGGCGTGATGTTAAATAATAATATCTGACGGTTTTTGCGACATCCCTTGGTGAAAGAAGAAAATTCGCTCTATTTGTTCAATTGCGTGTACTGAAAAATGACTACAATATTTTAAGCGCACATGTAGTAACGAACAGATAAAGAATGAGAGGCTGTTTACTAAAGGCTTAGTACATTTCCGGCACTATCGATGGCCCAATTGGTCGACAACATATATCACGTCATCGTCAGTGAAAAACGAGTCCGATTGGTCACGACCATCTTTATGGAGAGGTGGTTTTCCCTGTACAAGATTCATTACCTCTTACAGGCTAATTTGTAAGTCCCTTACTGCTCTATAAAAATTTATTGTTTTTGCCCACAGATCTTTTGGTGACAGCTGATTCAGACACAGTGAAAGCAGAAACTGCCAATGAACTAGCTCTCACCATTGTACACTTCACTAAGGCGATAGCGGAGGCGCCTTATAAGTATGGATACTTCAATGAAAACAGAGTATTTAGAGCTAATAATAACCTTTTCCTATAGAACAATGTCTACAGTTTTCATTATGATAGTAAATACATTTTGGAAATGTCAAAACAATGACCAAATTAATAGGTGTTTAGTATCATTAAAATAAAGGTAAATGTAAATATATTAATGCATAATACAGACTATAACATTGTTCACAGATTAGCCAAGAGACAGTGTGATGAGCAGGCTCAGTTTTATATGCGCGGTGACAACAAGAACTGTGTGGCTGTTAATAAAAATGGTAAATATGGGTAGGTTTTATATTAGGTAATTATGGGGTGTATTGGGGATGAATGGCGTGTTAAGAGTTTCAAGCTGAATGTTAGAAACTAAAACGAATGTTACCTGACTGCCGGGCACTCTTGCTATACAACAGATAAGTTCCTATGGAGCTGCAACGACAGGGATTGTGGGTAAAATCCCTTAAGGGGAGGGCTATATCCAGCAGTGATAACAAGGATTATTATTATGTAGCCATACCAGGTCTATTAAGGGACAAGCAAAGATCATAGAATGCCAAAATTTCTATTATATTCTTAAGTAGAAGAAGTTGTTTATTTGGGCATAGAGTGTTACTGTGTTTTAAAATAATGAATGGTTTGGGTGGTAGGTGCCGGAGCCGGCAGGCTGTGGCAGCAGATGTTGTCGGCGCTACCGCAGAGCAGCCTAGAGCGGGCTCGGGCATTGTGCGCGCTGTACCCTTCGCCGCGCGCCCTGTACCAGGTCTGTACACTACCTTTATCAAATTTACTGGACAACTTTCACACTCCTACTTATACATGGTTATCTGATTCAACTACCAGACAAAAGATTTATAAACATACCTATATTTGTATATACATGTGAATATATATGTAGATATTTATATCAATTCATTAGCCTACTGATTCTTTCATTTAAATTTTGTTTTACATAGAACAAATACTTTGCTCGTTACACAAAAGTCCTAGGATCAAACTCACAAGCTCTGGCTTAATATTCAGTGTAATTTACTACTGGACCAACATACTGGTAAAACAAAAATATTTTTTATGACACAAAACATATTCATGTGTGGGTTTCTCCTCACTACTACCAGATAAAATTATAATATTTTATCAGACTTCTCCAGGGTGATAAAAGTCCTCCTCCTCCTCAATGATTTGGGTTGTAGGATGATACATATTTTCTGTTTCCAGGAACTCCTGACACCATCTGGTGTAGCAACGGTAGCAGATGTAGGCGTCGCGCGCTCCGCGGTCCCCGGGTCAATAGCGCGACGGACTGGTGTCGAGTTTGCTCGCAAACTGGAGATACTCTTCACCAGTGATGATGGGGATACTCTAGTGCAGTGATGTACTATAGTCACACCTGGTCCCTTAGGGGATAAACAGAGAGGACCAAGTGCCAAATATATTTACAGACCTGACATGATGATACAATAAAAATAATTATGCATATAATTATATTGGCCATTCTGTTCTTGAGTGGGTAAAGTTGTGACTATGGATAAAGCTGAACAAAGCTGCCGGTAAAGCTGGTATGAGAGGGATTTTGTTTTTATGTTTTTATTTTTACTGTGTGTTGAGATGTCGTTTTTATGTTATGAAATTATATTCGCTCGCGCGATGTATGCCTTCAATTATGAAGCAATACATACGCTGAAATATATTCTCTGTATTTTTGAAATTACGTTTTGATATTATCAAAAGAACAAAAGTTATTGGATTTTTAATATTTCCGACATAATATTGTATTTTATTAACAGAGTGAAAATGTTTTAATTGATTGTATTTCGTATTTAATATTTCGTAAGTAATCATGTTTTAATTGCATGTTTTGATGAAGTGATAACCTATATTTTTATGACTGCGCCAATTAATTTGAAGTCAAATGTAATCTATAAATGTGAATAAATATTTTGATCTTATACCTTAGATTTTTTTCATTTTGCCTATCGAAGAAGTCTGCCTACGTGATGCTGATAGCGCGAACATTCAGTGTAGCTCTGTACAATAAAAACACCAATGTCATTACATAACAATCATTTCTATACATATTTTTTTTGCAAAAGAAGGGGTGAAAAGACGGCATTCAAAGATTTAATATTGAAGAACAAAATTGGCTGTCAAATGTCAGTTATAACCAGTCGTTCCGTGCTTGTTGGGTTCAGTGCCTATTACTCACTGGTCATGTTATTGACTGTAACAGATAGACAGTGACAGCTCTAACCTCTTACACAGTGAATTATTACGAAATATCTGTAGAGAATATTGTTAAGAAAATACGATAAATTTTTTGTTTAAGTCATGGCAGTGTTTTTATCAAGAATTGCATTACGTGCAATCCGGGATGCGTCTAATAAAAGTTTAATGTTTTCCTCTACAAGCGAATTGGCACCGGCGAGGAGTGCGATTTTCTCAGGGTTCAGAAACACCGGGTTTCTTAGTTCGCCGGGTGTCAGGAATAATTCTAGTGATACGATTCAGCCTACTTTAGCATTAGACAATAAATCAATACCGTTGATTAAGAAGACTGTTTACAAAAAGGCGGTGCTTGAGGACTTAACGAAAAAGGAGGGCCATTTTTTAGCTTTTGCCTATGCAACAGCAAATGCGTACAATTTAAAAGGTATACGGGAGGGGCTGCTGCATCAGAAGCTGTATGAGCCTGGAACGTAAGTTTTTATACATCAATTGAATTTAACAAAAAAATGACGTAATATGTAATAAAATATCGTACATAATATCCGGATTATATAAGAAACTTTTTTATACTTGAAGGAAAAACAGTATGTTTATGAGTCATCGCTTGTAAAGGTTTCCTGACATAATTTATTATATTTTTCTAAGAAACTTACTCCCAACAGTTGTAGTCAATGTCTGAGGAATTTAATATGTAACAAATAAATCATTATTATGAAATGTACTTCATTATATTTCACATCTAAGGGCTGGGTAGGTGCACTATATGGCTTAATGTATTTGTTAATCATACTCTGACTAAAACAGAACAATGGATAATTTTTATCAAACAAATTGGTATGATAGCCGCACCTGGTGGTGCGATAGTATAATATAGTTTTTCAATGTTTTCATCTTCAGTCAGTTAATATACCCTGTTGCAAAGCATCTGGTTAAATAGAGAAAAGTTTATGAAACAAACAAGACTGGGGGAATGAGGAATGCAGAATAAGCATATAAATATTTCATATTCGATACTCTCTGGCTTCCCTATAAGAGATCTGGTGGGAGAGTACAATAACAAACTATGTGAAAACATTTTTATCAATACTATGTTAATACTGTTTAAAGTATAATACTAGTTTTTTAAGTGATTAAATTATCACAATAAAGTTGTGGATAATCTAACCATTATTAAAAATAAATTCATATATCTTTTTATGGTTATTTAATATGGTTATTTAATATAGTTATTTATGGTTTAGGGGTGTTTTATTTGCTATTTAGTTCGATCCAAAAATATAATAAATCATGCTTGTTACCAGATTAACTGCACAAGAAGCAGGTGATGTGATTGTAGCCAAGGCTGTATATGTTGTTGGGGAAGAACCAAGACAGTTTATCATATTCCGGGAAGGTGCTGTTGTCTTCTGGAACTGCACTCAGATTGAGGCTAGCAATGTGCTAGATTTTATCAAGCGGTGAGATGTTGTTTCCTGTCATTTATAAATGGGTATATATAACTGCTATAAGTGTGTTTCTTATATCAGAAACATATGGGTCCCTTGTATATTACATGACAACACACATATGAATATTACACCAAAAAGGGTTTTAGTGAAGTGCTGTACTTTATACCACAGAATAGGAGTTGAGCTGAACTGTGTAAGGTGTTCTCATCATGGAATGGTGAGAACACTGTACACAGAGCACATATAAATTCTTGAAAATTTAATGTAGAAAATCTTAATAATACTTCCTGTCCTGGTGATCTTATAGAGGTACTGATGATCGGCAGTCACAGTTGGAATCACGTGATCAACATCTCTTACATATTTACACTGGCTCAGAAACCTGAAGTGAATCTTGTCCTATGATATTAAAAGCCTCAATTTTTTTACATCAAGAAAGTCTTTGCCATTCAAATATTTGGAGAACTTATAGATCTTTTTGGCATTGTCACTCCAGCGGTCTCGGTCCAACCGGCGGTTTCGAGATAGATTTCAAAGATATATTCTTTTGACCACACAATAATGACACAGTTAATTTTTTTCTAAATGGTGATTAAAGATGAAACAATTAATAACTAGGGAAAATGATACTTATTATTAATGACCCTACACCTATAATTTAACATTGCTTGAATATTGAGGTAAGCTTGTGCTGGTCAAAGCGACAACCCCATACAGCAAATTTCTGGTAGACACTGTCACAAATTGTTGTCAATAATATTTTCATGCTGTGTATTTCAGGTATGAAATTGAAGGCTACCCGAGAGATGTGATCGCTAGGGAGAGGGAAGTCATGAGCTATGTTTATCAACATAATGCGTAAGTACTTATTTATCACTATAATCCTTTTGAATATTTGATTCAGATTTGTCCCATCAATTACTGGTTGGCCGATATAACATTAGACCGCTGAAACTAGTTGGCCGTGTTGTTAGGTCGGTCGCGCTTCGCACGTGTTTTCTTACGAATTGAACCCGTAAACAAACGATTGCGTATTATGATGCCTCCTGAATCTTCGAGCACTATGATATCTGGCATACTAGGTCCTAGCTAGTTGTAAGCAGTCGGACGTCGGAAATGAAACAACTGAACTTGTCTCTAGCAAAAAAATTTTGTTTCTTTCAGTAAAAAATGCTCTCTGCAAGAGTCTTGCTTCGTCCTGGTGCCTAATGCAGATAACTCACTGGAAAGGTATACATTCAGGTATGTTGTCACCGTTAATGCTTAGTTTAAGCTGTGATATTCAATATACGTTTTAAAGGTTCTGAACAAGTACATTTGCTAAGCAGCAAAGTTGTATTGATTTGGTTAAAGTAAACTCCTCTGACGAAGATGTAATTGTTGATGCACAAATTGTCATCATCATTTCTTTTATTGTTCCACTATTTAACACAGTTTTCTTTCTGAATAAGAAGGGTTAAGGTTATAATAGGTTTATAGGATAGGTTATAAAATATAGGTTTCTACAATGTGATCTAGTTTCTGTCTACTTCTGTTCTCGATTTTGCTATTATGCCAAAACACTAATCTCTGCCGCTTATTGAGCTTGAAAAGTAATTATTGGTACAATCTTTACTTTTACAGTCACGCAATGGCACAGTCAGCTCGTCTTGGTGCGTGGGAGGCTCGCTTGGAAGCCTTGGCCTCATCCCTCAGGGCGCACACGGCCCTCATGGAAAAGGAAGGAGCCGCGATTGTTGAAAAAAAGGAGGTTAGTCTTCATGGCTTCTATTGTGATTTAGAGATGTAGGTGTGCAAAGTAACAGGATTCTGTACACTTGTTTGGATGTGTGGTTCTCTGTGTCCATGATATCTGTGACACTGATTGGAGGGTTCGGTTTTAAGATTTTCTATTTTTTTAGAAGACATAAATACAATATCACCTAGAATGAGAAACTTAAAACATACTTAAGTGTATGTTAATTTAGTTCGGCGTAATTCAGTTAGTGCACGAGTAAACCATGCATTAGACTTGTGCGTGTATAGGCGTGCGTGCGCGCGTGCTTGTTTGTATATACACATATAATGTGTGCGTGTGTATGTAGTTTAGACCACTGACCACAAATTTAAGTGTAAATGGTTACCACCACTTGTCACTAACATTAGAGGAGAGACTTTAAAAGAGAAACGATGATATTCTTATGAAGGAAAAGCTCTTTTTGAGTTTTTGAAAAGTAAAAAAAGTTTGGTTGATTCCTTATGATTTAAATGTTTGATACCATAATTTATTACTTGCTACAGGTGGTGCGTAAACTGGGGGAGCTATTCTCACTGAGGCATCGCTTGAATGTGGACTCTGATTTGTTGGACACACCAGACTTCTACTGGGAAGAGGAGAGGCTGGAAAGACTCTATTCCAATACTGTCGCCTACTTCACAATACCGAGAAGGACTAGAGTGAGTATTGTGGTATTGGAGAGCTATTTTAGAGCTACCAATATATGACATAGGATTCGATGGATAGAAAACCTCACAATAAATTCACAAAAAGATAATGTAAGTTAATATAATTATTTATTAAGAGGGTTGCTAGACCTCGGGTCTCCTTAAGTCAATAAATTTAGAAAAGTAAACATTGTGTAAGAAATTCCTTTTCCTTCTATCTCCAGGTCCTGAACGAGCGGATATCCCACTGCGCGGAACTCCTGGAGCTGTTGTCTTCGTGGGCGGCAGACAGGCATCACGTACGGCTAGAGTGGATGATCATCGCGCTGATCCTTGTGGAGGTGTGCTTCGAACTGCTGCACGCGGCTGAACGGTACACATCAACTGAGCACAGCTAGCAGGCACCGCCACGAGGCCCCGAGCTTGGCTTGTGCAGGGCCTTGTATTATGGGAATAGGTTAGACTGGATAAAGAGAGATAGCGTGAGCATGATTCATCCCAGTTAAGACATTTATTTGATCAATTGGTCCCACAAACTCCATCCAACAGGGATTCTGGTACTGCAGGACTTTTGTGGGGCTTTATGAAATATGTAATTACCGATTATGTACTAAACTTTATGAAAATATTTAAAGCTAATGATAACTTATACAATTTCGTATAGTCGAAAGTTATTCTCACATTAAGTACATAATTATAATCAGATCTTTTCTACTATATAATAAATGTTCATTGTAGAAGGGGTTGTAAGATGATTAATGTTGCAAATAAACGTGGGATTAGTTGGCTTACTTCATTAATTCAAAATACATATGTGCCTCACAGGAATCAACAAAATTTTAAACAATCTGTATTTTTCTTTTAATACTCTGTTTTAGAGAAAGCATTTATCTTAATCTAACTTCTTTTTCTAATCTAAATCTGTATTAAGAACAGAGGAAGTGATGAATGTTAAAGCAACTCATCAGATCTTAAAGTCTACCTTTAAGATAAGATATTGCACCCTCTGTGCTCTCTACCTACTACTATATTAATAAGAATTATGTACTGTGCACAATTTTTTTTATTTAATACTATAATTGTATTATGGTATTAATGCCAATATTGAATAGTAACTACACCCCTTTTTTATTATTTACTATAAAGCTAGCAATTTCCCTCAAAGTTCAAATCTTTGCATAGTGGCATCTTCATTAGAGTTAAATAATGTAGAATAAAAAAAATCATATTCAGTCAAATAAGCCCCAACTGGATTATTTAAAGTTGTTTTAATGAACAATGTACTTGCTGAAAGTAATTGCTTTTGAATATGAATGCATTATTTCACTTTGACATTGACACTGACAAATACCCATACTTATAAATGTAATTTTTTTTTCTTGAAACATAGTCTTTCTGCCGCAAATTGTATGTGCTATGATCAAGAGAGATAACACAACATATTTCAGCTTGATATTATTGACTGCTTGCAAATGTAGTGTTAAGTTTCTATGTAGGATTTAGTGGCATTTTTAAATATTGTGTATTTAAATATTTTTAGAGGCTTATTGACGTGGGTGCCATTGATAATTTATTTAATATGTTTAAATTGTTATTATATATTTAAAATATTACATATGAATGATAGTGTTGTGTAATATATTAAGTATGGTATTTAGCAAATTAGGATATTAATTTGGGTATATCTGTATGTAATGTTCCAATGGCGTTGGACAGATCTATTTGTCTTACCTGTGGCATCTATCACGCAAATAATTATATTTATTTATATATATTTCGTGTATTATACGTATTTTTTAAGATATGGAGTAGAATAGAAATGTATATAATAATTATATCAAAATATCAATAAAATCTATTTTAAAAATATTATTTGTATTATTTTAAACATACATAATATGTGTAGTGTAGATTATAACTGTGGTTTGTTATTATTGAGTGTCTGTTTTGTGTTTATTCTTTGTACAATGTCGAAATAAATGGTAATATAATATTAGTGACGTAACTTAGGGACTTAAAATGTGTTTGTCATCGACACGCTAAGAAGAAGTGACGTAACGAATATTCGCATTCGCGGATATTCGCATATTTGTGCATATTCGTATTCGCATTTCTGCGAATGTTTTGAGAATATGAGTATTTAAAAAACAATTTAAAGATAATAGTAGGTTAACAAATTAAAATCCATTCATTTCTTATGTTTTTTAATGCAAGAAAAAGTAACTTAACCTCGTAATCACATTATCAGTCTACTTTATCATTAGGTATTATTTATTTATTTAACTTTCGGCACTGAAGCTTAACAATAAAATTTTCGTTAGAACTTAAATGATAAACATATATAATGGAATGTAAACATACACAAACAAATGCCTTGAAATTTTTATCAGTTTTGACTTAATGACTTTTGAGTCAAAATTTGAATATTCGCATTCGCGAATCTCGATAGCAGATATTCGCATTCGCATCTTATCTCGCATTCACTGATATATCTTTGTGTATTTATTTATAGTCTATGAAAGCATGCTTTCGAGATATGTATATCTATCTGTATTATAATATACATAATTGTAATAAATTTGCTATAGGATACCTAGAATGCTGCTACAAATATTAGGTCTCCCAAAATAATGATATTTCTACAGTAAGTCGTAAGAAAAGCCCTTAATTGAAGTACTTTGTATATTTGCGCTTGCGTAATGGTTAGCGGAACGTAAATACAATGTACTACAAAAGTATTGGTCCTTAGTAGATCTAGCAAAAATTCGTGATACCATATCTATAATATCACAGCTATCCGTTTTAAATAAGCCACAATAAATCGGACATTTAATGCATTTAAATGGCGATTTAAGAGTTTTGGCATGCGAATAATAGAAACCTATGGTATTTAATATTCAAGTTACCTAATTTTAAAGAGAATTTCAAGAAGATAAACTTTATCTTGAACTACATGTTATATAGGCCCGTATACTAGAAGAAAATATAACATTATTTTCCAGGATAGAGACAGGACACAATGATTCATGGGAAATCGTCTACTCTATATTTTTCTTTCTCTCCTTTATTTATGTTCTCCAATGTCTACCTTTTACGAACTTCCATTTTTAAAGAGATCCATATAAGGGTGCAGAGTAATTCTGTAAGGGGTGGATGTGAATCATTTACTGGCATAATAAAGCTATCACAGTGGAGTGTAGATGCAGAGAGACAAAACTGCTATTATTATTCCTACAGGAGTTTGCAAATTGGGAGACCCAATCACATGGATGAATCATATATGTATATAATAAAGACGTGAGTGAATGTACTTATCTTATAATGTAAAAAAAAACGATTTGACTTTTATTTCAAAAACAGCTGTAAAAATTTCATAAAGACGTCTTTATAAAATTTTATGGTTCCACTATTGAATTAAAAGGATTTATGTAATATTCTGACTCTATTGGCCAAGTACAGGTTGGTAGGCCAGGCACATCTCAGAGGACAGGGGCAGAATGTGACTGAAAACATGTAATTATGTAACTAAGGCTTATGAAAGTAATTGGGACTAGTTTTTATAGAACGGGGTAGAGCAGTTGTTTGTCGAAGGAACCTTTTTTTCGAATTTCATGGAACTATAGGTCTTTTCCTACAAATAGCATTCTCTCATCTTAATATTAATTCGTATATAAAATTCATCATGATCTATCATGAGCCTGTATCAGTCCACAGCTGGACCCAGGCTTTCCCTAATGAGCGCCACCGCGCCCCATCATCGGCTTGGCGCATCCAGTTTCTGCTTGCAGAGTTTCGCATGACATCTGTTAGTAATATTCGAATATGGTCTAGAACGTTCGACCGAATTCGAGCCTATTTGTATAATATATAAGAAAGGGAATCTAATGTCACCTGTTTCAGGTTCATATCAGTTAGCAAACCAAATTATATGCACTCTTTATTAAGTTATTGATGATGTATATGGTCTTACCCCAACAGCAGTCTCCGGGGAGGCAGGCAGCGTGTGTTAGAGCACCAACATTTGCCTCAAGATGTGGGAGACTCGCTGTTCCAGGAGCTGGCTATCATTGACACGTGATGTGCTGTCGGAAATTGAAAGAGAAAAGAGAAAAAATTGCACTCTATTGTAATAAATTTTAATTTAAGGATTGTGTGTATTTTTTTTTCCTTTACATGTGAGAATGATGTAAAAAAACACTGAAAAAGTAGTTATCGTGACCGCTGAGCCGGGGATTGTGAGTCCGATTCCTACTCAGTACAGACGCATACACGAGTAAAACCGAAGGGTCCAGCTAGTCTATTAGCAGCCCTAACGCATCTGCGTGAGACATCAAACTGATCTGATAATTTAGTTAACTGATTTGATGTTTGTCGACACTTAATTCAGACACAATTAACAATTATAATGAGCTTTCTTTTCATTGTTTACCAATTCATTTACAGTTAGAAAAGACAATGCAACGAAAAACAAAGGCATTACAAAAGTTAGCTATTGTTGAAACCAACACACACTTACCGTTGGCTACAATAAATCGTAAAACGCCAATATATGTAAGGAATTTTCATCCTTCCAACATTAAAATAGGGTCTAAAATAGCACACAAAGTTTGGTAACTAACACCGTTTTGTTTCTGACGTACAAGACAAGACGGGAACGAAATGTGCACTTAAGTATATTTTACTGTATAGATATTCCAACCTTATTGCAGTATCTTTAAAGTTTGTATTTGCGTGCAATACTGACTATTGTTAGAAGATTATGCGTGCTGCACGTTGACCGGATATGTAGGTTGTCAGCAATATGAAAATGTCACGAATGTCATAGATTCGTGACAATTTGATGGCACAGTAGTTTGTTAATTTGAACGTAGTAGGGCTCCTAATATCCCCTTTGCATTCAAATTCAGTACTCGTTAACTGTTTCAATTTATTTACCTATCATAATCTAGGACCGGTCCAATTAGACATACCTAATATGTGTAAGACATTACGAGATAGATTCAAAAAGCCGCTTTAAATTTTTTTTCGATATTTTTCTGTTACGAACCTAAGGTGCTTAGGTGAAACTCAAAAGCAATATGTGTCAATGTGATTTTTGACTCGACCAGTCGAGTGGTTGCAAATGCGATTGCCGATCGGGAGGTCGTGGGTTCAAATCTCGGCTCGGGTACTGTTGGATTTTTCTAGTAGTGACTCGGAGTCTGGATCAGTGCTCGGTGTATGGCAATATGCTCACCACCTATTCCATGGAACGTAAACGTAACTGGTGAAACGTGGGAGTGTGCTATGTTCCCCTGCCTACCCCTTCGGGGATTACAGGGGTAATGTTACGTGATTTTCATTTTCAATAAGTGTAGATGATGAATGTAATGATAATGTAGAACCGACAACCGGTGGAGTAGGCGAGTTCTGGAGTGGAGACCGCGGCTCGGCAAACGTAGTGTAGGACGCCCTCC
>DWME01006469.1:0-13620 GCA_018244795.1 Parelbella ahira ahira | reverse complement strand
AGTGCGACTGCCGTTGCAGTGCTCCTGCGTTCGATCACCGGATGGGGCATAATATTATCGAATTTTTCTAAAGTGAAATACCCAATAATCGGACAAATACAAAATTGAAAATAATGGAGTCCTTAACAATCATGACAAACACTTTTACAATGCTCTCTTATTGTACAACAATATATGTAACATATTATATACAAACAATTATTGTTAATATTACTGTCCCATTGTGACTTTTCAATTCCCAACAAAATCGGTTATAACTATCGTAACATGATATAACGCCTATATTTACGACGAAGGAGTAGACAGAGGAGTGTAATACCTATATACGCTTCACCATTTATAAGGCCCACCGTGCAGTAGGGGAGGAGCCTATTGCCATATACCCTATACAAACTTTAACTTCGAGAATCCGTGCTGCTATTAGAATTTTCAAGTTAAGAAAAGCCCAATAATACTTTGTCCGTCCCGAAAAGCGTATCTAGAACCTCTTGATCAGCAGTCGGACCTGCCACCACGCGATCGACGAGGCAGTTAATAATTCTCAATTGAATAATAAGTTTCATTTTTTCATTTGATCCCCTAAAATGTTTTGACGATATCTTGTACAACAGAAATACAGTTCACCTGGGTCAGTTAAACCGCTACATCCATTAATGCTATGAAGCAGTTATTAATAAAGTACTTGTATTTCGGTCTGAAGGGTGTCATTGCCCGTCCACGTATACGGGACGGGAGAGAACATCGGTTATCACATATCTCTATCCTTAAAGACCTGACGTACTTCTTCTACGGTTGTCACTTTCTTCATACATGAACACAGATTTTAAACACTTCTAACTCCCCCAACAGCCAGTAACTGACTTATTTGGTCAAGATAGGTGAGTTAGTATCCTTTGGTAGCTGTGGACTAATTATACTAAGTGTATATATACTGAGAGTCATATTCCTGCAGCTCTATTACCAATAAATACTATCCTATAGTTTATGAACTACCTGACATCTGACACAAAAAGCTCATACTGTTTTGTTCGAAATCCTTTGCAGATGACGAAAACCACTTGGGACTTTGTTATCATTAAATCATAAATTATAAATTACACGTTTCACAGTTCCTAATAGGATTTATCTACCACATCATTAAGATCATCAATCAAAGCCTTATCTACTTCAAGTTCTTAACCTTTATTTTCATGACCATAACATAAGATCACGTTTGTTGTTCCTCGAAAGGGTAGGAAGAGAAATGTCGTAGGTACTCCCCACTTTTCACCTGTTATATTATACGTCTCATGAAATACTGGATAAGCACAATCCAGACTCTGAGTTAGGTACCTACTACTGGTAAATTCAATTTTGTCAAAAGGCAATAATATTTCATTTTTTGTTTACCCCAGGAATTGGACCGCTAGACAAACGAGGCAGTCAATAAATTCCTGAACAATTTTACTATTCGAATTGTGAACACAAATGTCAAACCAACGAGAAAACTTCAAATGTCTCTAGCGCGTCTATTCCAAATATTTGGTTATGAAAACGTGAGCATTTTCTAATATCAACTAATACACTTAAAGCTTCATGTTGTTTAAAATATGTCTTATTTTATGATTACATACCAGCAAATATGCAACAAAAAAGGTAGGTATAGATATTATTGAGATTAATCGGTATCAGATGGATTGTATAGGTAGTAAAAATATTTCACTAGATTTAAACATTCAACAAATGATACTTTTCAATATCATTATTTTATAATTATTATTCAAACTAAGCGAACTAATATTAAGAAAATAAATTTAAGAAATCATTAACTATCAGTTCTAAACTACCTATCTATGACATTGTTTTTATAATATGAAATAGTTATTTGACGTTCTTTAACCGACTACTTCAAAAAATTAACTTAGTGGAAATCCATTTATCATTCATATTATTTCGAACGGCAAAATTATTGAGCTTATACGTTATAAGTCTATCAGCTAATAATTAATTTCATAATGTTGCAACATATAATATTACGACCGTTTTAGAAAAATTTATTAACTGATTAAAAATCTCAATTGGGTATACGAACGGCAATAACTAGTTTGTGATTTTTAATACAAAACGCTTTATCCATCTGACGTTTATCCACCCCTGTTTAATATAATATACTTATTGTATATTTTGCGTATATTAATATGTATTATCGGTCTACTACACAGCTCCTGAAAGTCATTACGATTGTATACCTATCATCAAGACGCAAATTTGTTGGGCAGCGGTGTTTTATTCCGTTAAGCTGATTTCTACCCACTTTTTTATAACATAAAGAATTGTAAAACTATTAACTATTTATTTCCTGTCTAAATGACATAGTAATATAATGTGTGTGAAGCTCCACCAACATCGTTGTTTCGGAGTATCCCTAGATTTTAATCATACAGACAATGTTATTCGAAGATGGAAGCAACATTAGCGCCTTCGGCGTGCTGCGGCCGACGGACGCACTAGCGGTCCGCCGCGGCTCCCCACTGCATCGCGCCGCGACCGCCACGCAGTCTTCCCGCGCGACCCGCACGTGTGTCTAGCGTGCTTATACACTGAGCTACAAATAAATCTTTCCGATCGGAATCGAACTATAACTGCATAATAATACAAGTGAAACAAATATATACGAAAACTGTTTGTGGCGTCTCGCCTCCCTGTGATCCATGTACGATATATTAGTTCACCAACCGCTGTGCTAATAACTTGTGCAGTAATTAAACAATAATTTTTTTATTTTTCACTTCCCTAATAGAATAATTAGATCTAATCGTGGACCGGAATGCTTTAATTTATGGCGTGGAAATCATTAAATCAACATATTATTGGACATGTGGCAGCATTAACTAGCTGAATGGTAGGTAATCAACTACTTTCTAATAACAGTTTTTAACAATAACTTTGTTTTGTACACAAATTAGCTGAAAGTTTGAAGTTCATATAAATAGAATGAGTAGGTGTCTATTAATAGATCTGTTAAGCAAATATAGACGTCTCGTAAAACGGTTATTGAACGTTTGAATGTGCAACTTTAGCGAATATAAACAGAATTAATATTCGTTCTACAATCAAGCCAAAAACTTTTATGTTGTTATGACTGTAAATATCAATTTTTTTTCTGTTTATTTATATCTCAGGGTCTCCTGTCAAAAATGATTCGGTTATTTCAAATCCTTACATCTTTGAAGAATATCATTAAGTATACAAAATAGTGCGATAAAATGTTATCAAGTGACAAAGTAGAACGAATGATTGATAGCCACTGATACAGAGATAACACGTCGTCAATTAATAATAATAAAACCTTTAGGAATGATACTTTGTAATAGATAATTTTTTTTTGCAATTACTAGTTAATTAAACTATTACCTACTAACAAATTATTTAATCAGTATAAAAACAATAATGCGCTGAAATTAGAGATTAAACTCTCTACACTTAAGCCTATATTTTTTAATGACAATGACATACAAGTTAGGTAACGAATACATTTATTTGTACAGCAATTTTAACAAAAAGACATGTCCTAAAAACAATAGCAGTGAACCACAGTGAAACCTTATGAGCGTAACATACCAACAGCGCATAACGGCAAATGTGTATAAAATTCGAAACTTAAATTGTTTAATTACCGTAAATACTTAATAAAAAAAAGCTACTAAGATAGCTTTCATTACCGTAAGTTACCATTTTCACATGTAATCATAATAGTTATTATGTATATGACCCTAAGAGCATTCATACTTTAATTTTCTTTTATATTATCATATTCAATTTCAAACAAGTATTACAATATACAGCCATTTTAAAGTGTAATCAATCTTAATATACACGAATGCAATAACTTAGGCACACAATTTTGTATTTTGATAAATTCAAACAACAAAAATCTCAAAAACCGTGGCTCTACCACTTTTTATCGAATATGGACAAAAAAAGCCGAATTCACCTGCTCACTTCTTTTATTCCTTCCCATTGATTATAAAGCCAAAGAAAGACTCCTCAGCAAAATGTAAGCAGGTTACGATGAGAGATGCGTTCCAATTGTAATAACATCAATTGATTTAACGCTATTTTAGTGGGAGGAACTAAACGAGGTCACCGACCGACAATTATGTCCTCCGAAGAGTTCTCTACAACACCACACTACAGTAATAACAGAACTATGACTTAGTGTTTCGTTTTTAAATTTGATGGAATCTAAAAGATAAATGTTCATACTGTTGATAAGTATTGATACATACTTGCATAGTTGTTGCGCAACGTTGCCAACGGTAAAACAATATCTTTTTCAAAAATAAAATAAATAATTTCAAATACATTTACTTCGTTCAGAATTTCAAGTATATAATTTAGGCAAATGTACTTTTCGATACATGTTTATTAAACTTACCTACTTTTCAAAACTTTCTACTTTCCACGCTCTAAAAACATATTAGAAACGTACTATAAGTAATGGATGCCTCATTAGAATTAGAATTGTTACGATTTATGAGTTACAATTTATTAACAAACGAAAAGATTTGTTAGTAGTAAGGTAAATAATTATTGGAAGTTATGAAATGTATTTTGAGAACGATCGGTCGTCGTACGTATATGGAGGAAGCCGTGTTTTCTATTACAGTACATATAGATTAGATTTACAGAGAATAATTTGTTGCAGATATTACAAAATCGAATAACACAGAAAGCAATTATTGGCGTGTCCTTTCACTTAGTTGTTCATAGTGTGCGGTGTGTATAAAGGCCCATTGGGAGCGCACCAGCCGGTGTGGTACACTGCTACACGCCACCAAACCGGTCCGAGAGGAATGAGACCAACTTGTAGTCAAGCCACCATACAATATTGATCAATCGTTTTTTGAAACATCTATTATTATACATAAATTGTTTCTCAAATAGTACGCGTCATAAGAGCTTTACAAAATCAATTTTCGTTTGCTTTTATTTACGATACATCTATCTACGTACAAACTTTCTATATCTTTTCTGAAGCTTTTGTTTCCCTGTCTGCCTTATTCTTTCGTTTGAACTAATATAAAATCGATTCAAACGTGAGAGCGCTATATCATCATAAGTTTAATCATATGCGTTATTGTTATTCGTAATCTCCAAAAATTAATCAAATATATGTATGTATCTTAATGTTTAATAACATAATAATTATATGATACCGAAGTAACCTTAAATGAAACGAAAGCTCCGTATTCGTATAAAATGGAGAATGGTAGAGCTTAGTCTTACCCTCGTGTTTGCCTGCCATGTTCTGACCTCGAACGCATGTAAATGCGATATGGTATAACTATAATTGAGTCTGTAAGCAGGTATATATGTAGTCATTGAGAACAATAATAATTTAATACTTTCGTACGCCAAATGCTGACCAG
The DNA here is from genome assembly GCA_018244795.1 of Parelbella ahira ahira. Taxonomy (NCBI): domain Eukaryota; kingdom Metazoa; phylum Arthropoda; class Insecta; order Lepidoptera; family Hesperiidae; genus Parelbella; species Parelbella ahira. Next base: position 8,209 of record DWME01006469.1, on the reverse strand, counting down.
AACTTTGGATCGGGTAAATTTCACTAACACTCAAAAGTATACCTATACCTATTTGGCGAACTACACTTTTATTTTAATTACGAATAAAATATCTTTAAAGATAATTTTATCACGTTTAATTCGTACCTCATCGTAAAATACTTAGCTAAACTAAGTTATACAGCCTATTATTCTTTGCCGACTCCCGGTTATAAAACTAAATTTATTGTCGGAATCTCTTCAAAGTAAGTCCTTGAAGTGATAGTTTTATTTAGATCAAGTTGTTGGGTAATGAACATATCTAAAATGTAAAATAACTTCTGCAAATATTTTTGCGTTAGTTATGTCCTCATTTGACCAGAAAACACGTTCTTCATATTGGAATACTTATTTGTCTGTTTTTACCTTTAAATTTTGTTTTTAACAAAACTGGTGAAACAAAGAAAAACTCCCAAGATATCCCCGTACAGGATGATTGTACATATGTATGTATATCTCGGATATTAGTACTGCAAGAAACTGTTAATGCAAATCAAATAAAATAACGTTAAGATACGGTCCCTAAAAATGTAATTCATGTATTATAATTGGATCAATTGTCAGTTTTTATATCACTAATAGTGTGTAAGTAGGTCGTAATATTTCGGTTTGTACTTCGTTTGAATTCGAAATGGGTCTCAGGTGGTAATAAAATGTATTTCATGCAATAGCAGCATTCGCCATTTTATTGATCCAGTTAGTATTTCTTAAGATTGCAATATCGAATAGCTGAGAGTTGCGCGCTCAAGTGCCATTCTCTGTATCGGCCGATTTAAAAAGTTCACTGTTTGTGGCAAAACATAATTTATCATTACTGAATGCCGGTTTCTAGAATTTCTAACATTTGAAATTATAAATATAACCTTTGATATTACTTTGTATTAACGATTGCGTAAATGATAAATGCTAATGAATTCCTCACACGAGTTTAATTTTTAAAATGAATAGAATAGAAGATAAAACTGTGGAATAGTATATTTGAGGTACCTTTTTTTCCTTTAGAAATAATCAAGACACAATACTTGTTCAAAAACTCGTGGCACTTGTATCAAATATAGATATATCCAATTTGTACTAAGCGGTTACTTCCTACAAACGTCCATCAATATTTGATGTCAGTTTTATGAAAGAAATTTGACACATTTCTAAGCGCACCTTGAGTCAAATATGTGTAACTTGCATCTCAACTTTAAATTGTATGTGCATCCGATCTCCATACGATTTGAGATCTACATTACTTCGTTCACAGAAGTATTATTACCTTTAAACAGTAAGGTCATCTACGCTTATATGTCAAGCTACCACACTATAAGTACACACACAGTCAAAGCTTTATCCGCAATTGGAACCTACTCAGAAATTATATTGGCTTTATATTTTTACCCACTAGTACACTTATTTAGTACACTCTATGAACTTCTTTAATACATAACATCACGCCTATATTTCCCCTAAAGGGTAGGTGGAGGAGTTTGGTACACTTCGTAGGTTTATCAATTAACTTATACGTCCCGTTTTTAATGGGGGGTGGGATTAATTAAATATTAATAGCATAAGTTACCAGTATATTAAACATTTTTGTGTAAGAATTTGATCATTTTCCACGGTACACACAAATCACGCTCCGACATTAAATATTCTCGAACAGATAGTTATCTATAAACAAAATAAAACCTGTTCGATATGAAGTTTTTACGACGGGCTCGCAAATGGAATTTATCGTGATATTATACCCGCGTTCGATTTGGCCTTGTTTTCTTATTTTGTACGCGTTTTATTCTTTGTGTACGCATAAGACAATACAATTCGTCCTATTCTTTTTGCAACATGGCCTCTTTTCTCGAAATGCCTTATTGACTCAAACCCGTGGGTCATAGCGAAGTCGCTGTTATTTGACTTTTTCATTCGCTCATTTTATAATTACTTGAAGTCGCTATTTTTTTAATTTTTCATTGACTATTTTTGTTGTAGTCGCTGTTATATCAATTTTTCTTTACTTGGTTCATTTTTGTTTTTGTTTTTTGCAGTAAGAAAATGTATACCATTTAAATGTACACGGAATATAAATATTGGATTTACATATTAATTGGTATCATACATTGCAGTTCCCCTCTCCGACTTGGCACAATAACTTGTTTGGACTTTGCCAAGTGACTATTTCATATTGTAAATGCAAATACTACGAGCAACAATAATTTATAGTTCTATTAAATAAAAAGAAGTAAATTGAGACAATTTTATTGTAATTTAAGCGAATGATAATATATAAAGTAGTTAGTACATTGTTACTTAATGTTATGGTAATGTATTTTGTAATTGATAATGTAGTTGTAAAATTTTTAACTTACTATTGAATTATTGAATTATTTACTTACTATTGAATTATTTAAAAAATGTCTCGTACAGGCATCGCGTTTCATTTGAAAAATATAAAAAAGCAAACACTGGAACTTTAATTATTGTTCCTTTACATATCTTAACTTTACAAAATTTTGTTATATTAATAGCGTTGTAACTATCAATATACAACTACATAATTGTATAAGTTATCTTTAATAATATCAATGTCCATAAATAATAATTGCATGGATATTAATTATAGAAATAGTTATGGTTTTATTGTACCATAATTAACCAATTTGTACTACGATGAATGATTAATAGGTACAAGTACCTACACAAGAATTACGCATTCAGATATACAAACTACCCAAAGGTACGCGTGAACAAAAACTAACTGTACTAACTACTGACATATTATATTTAGAACTACAACTAAACTTCTAAACAACAAACAAGTGCTACTAAAATACTAAACAACTAAACCATTTTCCTCAACTACCATAAACATCGACGGACTCATAATCGATAACGATTCCGATGCAATCTTCTCTACTATTCTGTAGAAGCTAATCATTATATAACTTCGTGGGATGTAATTTGATCTCGTTAAAAAATTACTTAATACAAATATATCCTAACTCTCGACGTCTCGCAGTTAACAACGTCGTTGTATGCAGTACGCTTGCATGTTATTGACGGAGATATACGTATATTAAAACAAGGCATGTTACAATTCATTGTCTACGGTAAAGCTCCAGTGACCCCACACGCATTTATAATATATGTATAATTAATTAATTATCTTTCTTACGTTGTCAACATAAGTGTACAATTACAGTAAGACTTATGTCGGGATCGCAATAAAAGTTAATGCGTAAGCAATGACCGCAAAGATATATGTATGTATGTTACAGCATAGATACCGTCTGTGATGATTTGCTAAAATATAGCACAGTGTACTATAGTTCCGTTCGTGTCGACATTTAATCTACTTGCGGACATAGGCTACGATTCGTCGACTCTTTGCGCTACGATGACTGGAAACAGGAATAATTTGCAAAATATACGGACAATAATCTGTTCAAATAGTCCAGATACTGGCTGTTGGGACAGTCAGAAGTCTCCGAAACCGGCGTACGTTTATGAAAATAATGATGAATGTAGAATGACAATGTCGTCTCTGTAAGGGTAGGGATATCTAGTACTCAGTGCTCTCTGCCTACCGCATAAGGGACATGGCGTGGTGGCATATTATTATTGATTTTGTTATTATAAAACAAGCATTCTAAATTGACAGTCGATTTTAAGAAATACGTCCCAGTACCCGCTTCAACGTTTGTATCGATACTATAATGGTTAGAAATGTTAACTTTCATTGCTTTTATTAGAAATTTCCTGGACACGATGCGGGAATAGTATTGAAAGACGTAAGCCCAATAGATGTCCCGCCCGAGATCAACTTAAGATACACTTCTGTACACAGCAATCAATAGAACAAACAAAGACTATTGAACAAACTTTAACTAGGAATTTTTTCACGTTGTTTTTTTATCCAAATAGGTATGTTACATTGAGAAATGCTATTAAATAATCACAAGAAAAAAAAACCTACAAACGGATCAAAAGCAATGTTCAAAACAACAAGTATTTAACAATTTTAGACTCCACCACACCACCAGACGTATCTGAAACACTAATAACGATAATAGAACAAATCTATTAAGTATTGCATTTAAAATTACATCAGTTATGTTAACACCATTTTTCACTATAATAGAACATTATTTTGTGCCCAGCGGATGGCAATTCACTCATCCCCTATTCTTTGATAGGACGTAGAACATAATTGGTGAATCGTGAATATGTGCTACGGTCCTATGCCCTCCTATAGGGGGAAATACAAACCTACGGTTTTATAATATATCAGATAATAGTAATAATAGGACGCAATTCGTGAAATTAATAATGAATTTTGTTTCAGCGACCAGAAAGCCTTGAGAGTCCTCTGTCTACGCTTCGCGACATTAAGGGAAGTGTATACGCTATGAATGATCAGGTCAGTTGGAAAGCTCTTGCTCATATCGTTATCTTTCGCTTGACGTAAATTTCCCATTACGTTAAAAAGCCCTTTTTGATTAATTAAATTAAAATTATTTTGCACGAATCCGCTGTATAACAAGTAGTAGTGTGCATACGAGTGTTATATTATGTGGCATGTATTGTTTATAGGACTCAATTTTAACTATACTTTTGTTTATAAAAGCAATGATATTAGTAAACTTGTAGAATTGGTCCAGTTTGCCAAGTTCCCAACGCCGAATACTGATCTGTTCCTGAAACCGAATTTGACTTCTAGTTTACACCAACAACTCTGTGTGGCGCAAGTTCAAGTTGTCAACTCCTCTGTCAAAAAACCATCGACAAAGACTGCACTACAAGAAACATATTGCCATGCAAAAAATAAAAAAACTACCCTTGCCTTGCAAGGATTGCCCTAAAAATTGATGTCAATGTTTTAACTTTGAAACTAAAAATATTAAATACGTATATTGTAGATCTTTGTTAGAAGGTAATCCGTTTTGTACATTTTTACTTAAAATAAACAAAATTATATGAAGTACTGATAGTTAATCCTCAATATACAGCATGACTCTCCCAAATTTTAATAAGAGTGTAGTACTCCCAAGTTTCACCTGTTACGTTATTTCCCATGGAATAGGGGGTGAGCCTGTTGCCTTAAGCGGGCACGAATCCGCACCCCAAGCTATTACTAGAAATATCACGTTAGATAAACCCAAAATTCTTTGCCTGACCGAGGATCGAATTCAAACCTCTCGCTCGGCAGTCGCACTTGAAATCAGTAGACTAACGAAGCGAGACTACTTATGTTATATTTAAATCCTAATTATATGAATCTAGTTAATAATTTGAAAAACAATTATTAACATTAAATAATCAAATCTCTCTACTCTAACGGTAACGAAAAAATGTCGAGGAAATCTATGCTTCCCAATTCACCAAAGCGTGTAATTTTGCCAATATCCAGACTATTGAGTCTTGGACATTTCCATTATAAGTGGAAGCATGTAAAACAGAAAACAGAAACGATACAGGTTTTATAATGATAATATTGAAAACCAAAAGTATTATCTTCCTGGCAGAACGAAGAGTAAATCAATTTTACTTTTACTTTTGTATACTAAGAAGAAATCAATGTTTTGCCTATCGTTCTCCTACACGACAATAGAGCGAAACAACAATAGTACAATTAAGGCGGGAACTTTATATTGTCACTATGTCCCATAGAAACTTTTTAGGTAGATACATACATACTACTTTATTTTCTCATGCTGACTTTCAAGTGATCAACTTTTCTACGAATCAATAGAAACAATTCGGCTTATAACTTGTCTATCATAACTGCCAAATGATCTGTTTGCCATAAACGTCAAATTAGCTGTCTATTATAACTGCCAAATATGTAGATGGCCATATCGTCGAAATATTTTGACTAGCGACAATAATTCAATATAAACAAAATTACAATATCATTCGTTATATAATTATAAATACTCAATGTTAACGTGTTTCATAATTCTATTTTTTATATGTATAAGGTAACTGACGAGCATACTATGATTATTAGTCTCCGCAGCCGCTAATATCTGCACCTAACCTTAAACAGCCTCACTTCAATTAGTGATAGCAGTTATAATCATTATAATAATAGGTTTGTTAGTTCTTATTGGCAATAGGATTGTAGTATTAGGACTAATAAACAAGCTGATTGGGAATAAGATATATTCCTTACAAGCACAATTGCTTCTCATTTAGTCAAAAAATAATGACCGAAACTGGTTGTTTCCGACTAATTAAAAATTTAATTAAAAACCTCACTGTTTAATTTAAAATATACCCTTATAATGAAGTATAAAGGATTTTGTTAATTATTTTATTTTGTTCTTTTTTGCAAGTCCAAAATGTTACTCTTAGGACAGTTTTGTAACTTTTGTTGATTTTCTCGAGCCGCTATCTGAATCCGCTCACGGAGCTATTCCACTTCCGCGTCGGTGTGCGCCAAGGGTTTGTAGAGTATGCACTTCGCAGCATTGGACTTGGCGAATCAATTCTGACGGGATAAGCAGAAAGATCGAGTGAACTCAGTTATGTGCTACTGGAAAGGCCTACGACCACCAGGAGAATAGGCTGATGATGATGAGGAAATGAACACCTGAGGTGGTTCTGTATTTTAAAATTAGTATCCCTGCATTTCAAAACTAAGTATCAGACGCGTTGCTATACCTGAGAACTGAGATGGTTGCACTTTGTTTGAAGGGTAGCCATAATATAACTATAAGTTTTACAATTACATACTAAACTACACTATTAAAATACCTGCATTATCATTTAACAGCAGTACATTGTTTACACAGTACAAAGCAGTACCTTGTACACTAAGAGCAGTTTATTTGTGAAAATACCGAAAATACGCTTACTCTATCGAAGTAACGTACAAATATTAAATGATTGCTGCTTATTTATTTTGATTTGTATTAAAAATATCAAAAATGCTATAAGCTAACCCTTCGATAGCAAAGAGTTACTTGTTCATATGACATGAACGATAACGTAGTGCATCACGGATAGTGTCGGTTCCTTTATTGAATGCTGGACAACGTGGAATTAGGAAATAGAATAGCTGAAAGCTTGCCTCCTCTGATGCTTGGTTTATTTAGAACTAGAATACCCACTTGAGCCATTATTGTACTAATGCCAGCTCCTTCGCCTAGATGGAAGCACTATCGTCTTCCTCAGGATCTTCCTGGCAGTTATCTTCATCTATATATATAAAATTCTCGTGTCACAGTGTTAATTGCCATACTCCTCCGAAACTGCTGGACCGTTTTTATATAATTTTATATGTATATTCGGTAAGTCTGAGAAAAGGTCGTAATCTATCTTTCATACCCCTAAGTGATAAGGATGGTCAATCCCAAATTTTTTTTTTGGACATTTTTTTTATGAATTGACATTAAAAATACATATAACCCTTAATTTTCATCCTTATACCATCAACCGACATTTTTTAATAGCGATATAAGTATTGCCGTACAGTCTATATTGCAACTTTAAAGTTGATAACTTCCTCTCTCAGTGGGCGGTATCTGATGAATTATATCGATCAGTTATCACAGCCAGACACATACAGATGTCACCTCTCAGCCAGCAAACAGCACGTAGTAAGGATGAGAAAGAAGCCTGTCTCCCCTTCTCTCACACAATAAGCTTTCTCTCACTCCCTGCACTGTATCGGTAGTAACAGTGCCGCTTATATTCATTATCATTTTATTTTTATAGGCTGTCATCGTCCACAGCGCTCCATGTCTCTTTCAGTCAAAGACCCTATCCACATATTCGTAATATGACTCCTGTAATCCTCTTGGAGGCAGGTAGAGGAATGTAGTACACTCTCGCGTTTTACCAGTTACGTTTGCCTCATGGAATATGTGGTGAGCCTGTTGCCACTCACCAGGCACAGATCCAAACTTCGGGTTATTAATATAAATTCTAAATTAGAAAAAACCAATAGTACCCGACCCGGGATTTGAACCCCGGATCCCAGGACCTCTCGATCGGCAGTCCGCTCGCAACCGCTCGAGCAACGAAGCAGTCGAATCCTCATATACTTACAATAACTTAGTTGAAATTTTATTTAACAACCAAAATATTCACTAGAAAAAAATTATATGACAAAACAACGTTTGCCGGATCGGCTAGTATAGTAATAAAATTTACGTATACATATTATCCGATATAATATTCATTGTGAGTTTGCACTATGATTCTG
>DWME01006468.1:0-13622 GCA_018244795.1 Parelbella ahira ahira | reverse complement strand
GGTGCGCGCCATGGATTTGAACCCAGGACCCCCGGAGTGAGAGGCTGAATTCTTAACCACTAGGCTATCACTGCTCTATTCCTTCTAAATGTATTGGATATTCTATAAGACACGCATAATAGTTGATACGGCTATCAATTAGATAGTAAGACCGTTCGCGCAAACATAATTAGGTTCCTCCGTTGAGGTAACAGATCGATGTGAATAAATAAAGGGTGCTTGCTTAACAGTAATTGTGTTAGCACTAACATTACGCTAATGTTTATTTCGAGGATGAGGCTTATCTAGTGTTCTCAAACGCCTCTAAAACTGTTGGTTGCAAGGTAGTTAACCCTTGTGGGGGGAGGGCGTGCGAGGGGCGGAGGGCGCGGGGGAGCGGGCCGCGGTCGCCGTGAGGCCCGCAATAGATAAAACAGCGATAGAACATGCACCGCACCACCACTATGAATAATTCATAAGTTTCAGTTGCCACTTTTGTTGGCATCGGTGGCTTTTCAGTGCTTCACACCGTCAAAAATGCGCGTTCGGGCCCCCCTTTATTATCTCACGCCACTGCTCAGTCATCTCGTTAACTTAAATCTTTAAGTTGAAACATCTAGACTTTTATTGGCCGTTTGCTTACCGATAAACGACAACGCGGAACGATCGTGTTTTTATACACGTTAGTTTTAGATGCCAATAAGAAAATAAATTTATAACATGACGTTACAAAATATAATATGACATTGCAACGCGTCTATGTCTCCGCGATGGGATTTGCAGAAGAGTGTAGCATTGCCTTTTTTCACCAGTTAAATTTTATATCCCGTGGATTACGAGGTGAGTACATTGCCACAAACTTCAGACTCCGGGTTACTCCTGGGAACTTCAAGTTAGAGAAACCTAGTAATAGGTACTTTAACCGATTCGGGTATCGAACTCAAGGCTTCTTCTTCAGCTGTCACGCTTGCAAACACTAAACCAATGGAGGCAGTCAAGAAATGTACTTATGTACTTAACCATTTACGGCATAGTTATTGTAAATATAAGACTTTGAATACTGGAGTTCCTTCCAATAATAAAATGTATTTACTTAAGAAATTATTCATTAGTTACATGGTATAAATAAAATCCCAGTAATGCGATAAAATAAATCCCGGTATAAACGTTATAAATAAATAGGAATTTTCATCGTTCGCTAAGCGTCCCTCGCGACACAGTCAAGATGCTAGCGCTGTAGACGTATAGGCCGTTAAGAAGGCACATGGGCGCCGCCCGCCCTTCGGATTCAGTCATAATTTACGATCATCCCCCAAAAATCCCGGGATTATTTTTATTCGATAACAATAAACGCGCCGTTGAGGGTTACCTTTATTATCACTCAGTGAGGGACGACTTTTTTACAGCCTTACACGTGTCACGATGACCGGAACAACTTGCTTGCTTTGTGACATTTTTATACAACATTGTATTGTCATATCAGAAGCGGTGACATTAAGCTTAGGTATTTTGTTCTTGAACTTAGAACATATGGGCATCCAATAAGTTTTGTTTACAATTATGTACATTTTAAATGCCAAACATTGATAATTTAATTTTTAATACATGTCAGTTTTTTTTCTTTATATAAATGATTTTTACTTTCACTCGTCTTCCCGGTTCTTGGATGCAGTTGCAGATGAAAATCAACACTGACCTGATTTGACAAAATAGGTCAGATACTGGTCTATGGTGGAGTCAGAACCCGTTAAAATCATTTGCGTGTATGACAGTTGAAAAACCACATCAGGTCTGTAACGATAGAGATGTTTGTCACTCTGCGCTTTCTGCCTACCACGTAATGCTCTTAACTCAGTGCAACAATGCAATAATAATATCATTTTAATCGCATATACATAATAATTATTCTGCAACAATAGATATATGTACTTGTATGTATGTACGTGTATGTATTTGTTACTATTCTCTCAACCGACCACGTAAGCAACCAAGCATAAAAACAAAACAATACCAACAATTTGATTATCGTTAAAAATTATCGTCACTTGCGAAGAAACACGAGTATTATTAGAACGAAAACAAAGCGTTATTATTGTTGGTGCGATCGCCTCGTTCCATACGGGCCTCCATAATTTCCAGAAGGCAAATTAATCCGAGCACGGGCGGCCGATCGGCGCCGGTCAGCGCGTCCTCGCATACTAATGCTATTGTTTATCAGCGGGCTAATCTGTGCGTACCAGCCGCTGGACGGCCTCACAATTATAACGGATCACTTTCTCCTAATCCGCCTCTTCCCTGACGACGGATATGCCTCCGACGCTCCTTTGTTACGCGTTTTCAAAACAGTGTCAATTTGCATTTGATAGCCTTTGAGTATGGAACGTAATTGGCGCGGCTGTTTTCGTTGTCGTGAGAAAAACGGCAATGGTGGTGCGTTATATCAGAAGGGATAATTTAAGCTGCGTAGATGTTATAAGATATTTGTTGTTTAATATAAAACAAGGTAATTATATAAACGTTAACTTTATGTACATACATTCTTTTTAAGTTAATTTTTTAGTTGTTAACCGACAAATGATACAATCTTCGTAACAGATACTTCAGGAATATTTAGATAAAAGTGTATTTTCTTTCTGATTCAAACAAACTAGCAAAACTAATCTTTAGCGCTGTCATTAGACTTTTACCGTTAAATGGTCCGGTTTTCCTTATAATATTTTCGGTCACCGTTATAAAATGCCACACAACGCATATATTGTCGCAAAGAAAGACGTGCGTGCCAGGACATGAACCCAGGACTCTAGGATTGCAAAGCTGAATTCTAAACCACTAGACTTTGACTACCACTAGCACCATCACGACTCTTTACTACATATTAAAATCCTTGAAAAAAAAGATAACATCAAGCCGGTACATCGCTGAGGGGTAGGAAGAGTAATGTAGTACCCACGTTTCAGCAGTTCTATTATATGTCCCATCATGGAAGAGGTGATGAACCAGGCACAGATTCAGACCAGGCAGAGACCCAGACATGCAGCCACTGCTAGAAATTTCTTAGGGATCTTAATAAAACAAAACCATTTTTACGTGCGGTATCATGACAGAATGGTCCACTCCGAAAAGTTTGGGGTGAAATAAAAACGATCGATTTATAATAACGTTACTCGCGCCGTACGCTGATAGATGGGACAGACCGCAAACAAGGCTGTAAAATAACTTCTTATGACACTAGAACTTTAGTGAAACCTCAGATAACATATTTAGTGTTCGTTTTGGGATACAATAGTTCTGTTTTTGTTCTCTTACACAACAACCAACGCTAAATATTAAAATAAAATGTAGGTATTTGTTCAGCATATTAAACTACATAATATATGTATGTACATATTATAGTTTAAGTGATCCGTTGGATTAGTGGTTACTGAAAAGGGCTGAAACGAAGGCCGTGGGTTCGATTCCTAATCAGTAAAAATATTTGTGTAATGAGCATAAGTATCTGTTCAGTGTCTGGTGTGAAATGGTATTTACATAAATACATATATTTAAATGAATCCGAGTATACATGGAGATTATCAGCCGTCTGGTTGTCATAGCACAGATTCTGCCCAGTTTGAGGGTCAGACGGTTGTGTGTGGAGATGGCCCATGATGTTTTTGGTTTACTGGCTGACACCCGCGACTTCGTCTGCGTCTTTTATGATATTAATAATATTCTATATGTATGAAGCAAAAAATATTGAAGGCAAAAATTAACTTAGCTAATTTCTGTAACTTCTACTTTGTTAAAACTTTGTTCTTTTACATTGAATGGTGATATTGTACCTAATATTATTTTCAAGATAAGGGAGTGTCGGAGAAGTTAAACTAAAAAGGTTTGTTCGTAATCTATCACAATTATTTATCAATTTTAGAACACTCATATCTTGCATTAGGTACGTATTAAACAAGTACCTATTATTCCCAATAAAAATGCGATGTCATTTAAAAAGTAAATCCTAAATCATGACATTGATGTTGCTCAAATTGAACTAAACTAAAAAACAATTGCCTCTAGTATTGATGTGACGAAGACCTACAATGACACTGATCAGCATCATCATTCATCATTATCAGCGCTATTTTGCCTCTCAAATAGCACTTTACGGAGCTCGACGTTCAACTCTTCATCCAACCACTGTCAGCCACTTTTGCCAATGATCCTGCTGATGTTGCTTAAATTTACCTAAACTTAGCCATTAGTCTATTTGGCAAAGACCGGTACACTTATAAAGGTAATTGGAAACACGAATTAGTGTTCCGATGCAAAGTTACGAACCCCGTGGCAAGGGAGCGCGGTGTTTATTGACGGTGTAATTTGAGGGCGCCGTATACTGGCAATAAGCGTTAATTTTATTTGAATATGTCCTGATATCCGGTTGCAACGGAAGCGTACTGCGCCCCTCACGTTGTTGTTACTAAGTAATGAGCGCCAGTATTACGGCGGCCTTAAACAGCTCACAATTCGGCTATGGAAGAATTTTATATGTCATGTGTAATTGAAATTGTACTTGAATAACTGTGGAATTTTATAGCTTTAATAATATAACTCATTTATGATTATTTGTAAAAAATTGACAGATAGTCTAATTTAAGACAGTGTAACTTAAGGAAAGACAAGAAAAATTCTAATTAGGTACCTACATAATGTGTGTCGTAAGTCGATACAATATCTACTATTAAACGGTAAGCTCCAAAGATTTTGTGTACGTATTTTATTACAGGGAACGTTACTATAGAAACGGCAACAGACTCCCCGTACGTAATCAATGTTGAAACTTAAATTCCGTAGATTTTTCTAAAGTTCGAAAGCAGCCGCGAACTTAGAGACCAATAAATCAAAAGCTAATTTAGTTCAAGATTTGGTAGGCGGCAAGCGATGCGTGACGTAATGTGTTCTTTACATCAAAAACACATTTAAAAGAAGTTAGATTGGCTTACCGGAGTTGGCGGTCCGCCATACGTACTTGGAGCCTTTTCGCCGCTCCCAATCCACTCCTAATCTTCCCAGATCCACCGCAGATTGTTTGCAAGCATTTCGCTCCATCAACATTTTATACATGTAACATTTTTCCTACATAAATTACATAGCAACGAAACATGGTGTTTTTTATCGTCAATCTATAATACAGAGTTTTGACGAATGAATGTTGATGTGTTAAGTGCATTAAAGCTATTGTAACTATCAAATGAACTGTTTTTCTCACTCGTAAATTTATCAACCGATTTTTAATACCGTGTTTTGGACAATTACTTGTTCTTTGATTGATTTGGTCAATGGTTGATGAAGTGACTAAAGCGAATAGGAAAATAAAATTTATACATATTTGACGAACTAAAATGGTCAGTATCTGACCTGGTAGTTATAGCAGTCAAAAGTTTTCGAAACAAGCGTGCCTGTATGAATGTAGAAGCATGTCAAATCTGTAATAATAGAGAAATTTGAGGATCGGTGTGCTATGTCTACCCCATGAGGGAGATAGCGTAACGGTATAATAATAACAATAAAATATTCAATAAAATATTTTACTAAGATCTCTAGTCCCTAATGTAAGTTAATTGCTGTTCTTCAACAGAAAATGGTGTCAGGATAGTATTGATTTGGCGCGAATTTACAATGTAAATGAATCTAAAATCAAAGTTCCATCTCGTCGCTAAATTTGTATAAGCTAAGCTCAGAGTATTAAGAGCAGTGTGCTCTGAAGGTAGTATATTAGCATTATGAATAATATCATAATTGAGGTACATTTTTTTTACTACATTTACCTTTAAGATTGTAAATGAAAAAAAGTACATTTATTTAAAACAAGCTTTATTTATAAACTACTCATTCATAGTGTCTTATGTGTAAACGTAGATTGCTCATAATCATATTATTACATACATATATATGTTTCTCATTAAAAATTGCTCAATTTAAACAATCAGCACACTGGTATTAAAACACACTCCAATAACTCGCTTACGTGATATATTTACAACATACTCTAGGCAGCGTTTCTCTTATAAATAGCATTTTGGCAACGTGATAACTATATCATGTACATATATAGTCATATATACTAAGTTATGTAGGTCTCTACACTACCTACACAGTAATTGACAGGAGAATTTTGACTACTACAGTACAAAAATGAAAGAAATGTTACATTTAAAAAGATTTTTTTTTCAAATTTAAAATTAAATAACAAATTAAAAATTCGTGTAAAACTTAAACAGTTGTACGCAATAATATTTTGTGAAATTAAATATAAAGTAATAAAAATAGTAAGATTCAAATTCTGCGATATAGTTGAATGTTCTACAATCTTAGATTATTTACGTGGGTTTGGCAAAGTTCCTATCTATCGCCGAGAATGCGTTCGATTGCAAAAGTTTTCTTCTAACTTACTCGAAAATAAATAATAATTCCCTGTCAGGTATATGGTTACAAGCTGGTGGAAAAAATAATAAATTTTGCTGGGGATTTAACGTATATACAATTCAGTGATAATGCCTACATTTCCTACATGCCAATTCCTTTTTGCATCGTTCAAATTATGATATAAGTACATATATACTCGTATTCTCTATTTAAATTTAGAAACAGAGTTGCCGAACTAAAAATCATTTATCACAGCGAACACGATAATAAAAGAAATATTACAAGCAGGTTGGATTGTACACGTAAAAATACACAATGCTTTCAGTCTTAATCTATTTTTTATATATCGACCGGTAAAATATCTGTGCACGGTTTATTTTAATATATGTGCGGTTACTATAAAAATTACCGGTTAGCAGATTTTATAAACACTACCAAGTTAATAATTATCTAAGATTCAGCTCATTAAATGTATTAGGTACTAAAATCTTGCAACATCATTACAATTCATATTTTTATTAATATTTTCTTTCATATACAAGTAAATCTGCTCAACCGCAACTATACACTTCCCACCGAGGAACTTTTATACACTATACTCATTATAACAAGTATAGTATACATATACATAATTAACAACGACATTTATACATATAAATATAATATGTTATCTGTGACCAAAATCAATATCATTTAAGTATATTTTAGTTTATATTGTTTTATAACAGTGAGCCAAATTTTTTATGTAGTGATATATCTACGTTTCTACATTACCTGTTTTTCAGTTAATATAATTTTGTTACAAAAAACATACGTAATTATAATAACTAACAACGCGATAGAGTACATTATAAACAGCTAATTATATTTGCCAGATGAGCTACCTACTTGTGCAGTCTTTTCCCTAAATTAATTTGCCTCAATAACATCGACAGCCAGGCTAATCGCTTGCCAAACTATGACACGTCTTATGAAACTATATTCAATTAAACTTCATAATATGAAATCCTTACATGTAATGCGTTTCATACGTTCAGTGGATATTCTAAAATTATACCACCTACACTTGGATTTTCCGTTCAATATAATGAAGTTAAATGAATCAAAGCTTTGTGAATACACTGTGATGTTTTTGCAAAGTTTCTGTCCTGTTACATAGCTTTGGAAGAAACAATCATGCAAAGTAAAACTAGAGTCCAAGGATGGCTTCTCCTCCAATCTGCGTTACCTGGAAATATAAAGTTGATTACATACTTGTCACTAATAACAGTCGTTAAGCCTCGTCGAAAGTCTTCGGGATGGTCGATAAACCTTGTGTCAAATATGTTTTGAATAATTTTGTTTAAGTACATTATCTATATGTGTTGTTATCATACTGCCAATCTAAACAGCATAGTTCTAATATCAAGGCGTTTACGTACACTGAAGAAATAAACGGCTTTCGAATTTTAATCTCTTATCACCATTATGCCACGGATGCATTTATATCTACTTGAAGTCATTTTTTATTGCAACAATTTATGTAACGGACTAAAGGAAATAATTGCTGTTCATGTACATGCTAAAGATAACCATTTCAAGCCTTAGAAGTAGCAAAGCGTCTATAACTAAGTTCAAATCCAATAGATATTTAATTTTTAACACATTTTATTAATTATATTCAAATTTTTCTAAAACCCTAATGAAAATTATTACTTACTACCTAACAATCTCGATATAGGACTATTGGTAGACGCTCTCTCCTCTGATATTAAGTCAACTTACCTTACAATCTTATTAACGAATCATAGTGTGATAACTGTTAATAATAATACTATTCCAGACTCGTTAAAAATTTGAATACACTACTTCATTGCATAAAAATAAATAAATAAATGAGAAGCCTAAACCACATACAAAAAAGCCAATGTATAAAAACAATTCAATCATTAAATTAAACTGTTACCTATTTGATATTATCAGATTGCAAATATTATTACTTAATATCATTAAATATATTTTTCGAATTACTCATTTTAATGGAAAATTATTATTAAGTAATTTATATAATGAAGTAAATTTTTATTAAGTAATTATAAATTAAATTAATAATTAAAATGCCTAAAATTATATTAAAAACAGTTTCAATGAGTGAGGTTTAAGGGTGAATTCATGTTTACCTTTAACTTGCGATGCACCTCCCACCCAGTTGAGATGTTGCTTCCCGCCACCCTCGTCTGTCTTCTGCTTCCCCTTATCGATCTCGTTCAGGTTCGATTGGTATTTGGTTCCTGGATTTTGAAACGTTTTAGTTAAATTAAGTAAGTTATCAAAACATGGAAATGGAAGTTCACAGAGTTTGCGTACTTTCTATGTATAAGGCGGACATTTTTAAGACGGACGAACGGAGAAGAAAGATTTTACTCAAATTGGACCACAACGAAAAGTATATATTAATCTGAATATTTTTAAATTATGTACTTGAAAAGTAAAATGTGTTCCGAACTATGTATATATTTGTGGAAGGCCAATCTTTAGGTAAAGAAATACATTTTAAAATATACATATTTCTTTTGAAATATATAATGTTGAAACACCATCACTTACACCTATATCTGAATACGAGTAAAACAGCGCTTGTGCCATTGGTATGAATATTTACATATTTTTTACACCCACACACAGAATAAACACTAATGCTAATTATAATATACGAAAACTGACTCAGGTGGGAATCGAACCCTTGACCTCGACTCCACCGGTCACTAGCCGATCAACCAATCAAATAAAACTAACATACTATTAGGTCGGGTCGGTCTATATGCAACTCAAGTTTGTAAGCAGATACACAAACTCATTAGGGAAAGAAAAAGATTCAATATAGCAGGGACGGAACGCAGGGCGCGGTCCGGGCGGCATTTATTGAAAAGTTGTGCAATATTGTCGAGTGGCCGGGCCAGCCGTAAATTCGTAATGGACGCAAAAAATAAAACGGTTGCGATGTCCAACGTATACCGCGTCGTACCAGCCCGCGCCAGTTACCGACCGCAAAAACACGATGTATGTATGCCCCGTAAAAACCCGATGTATGTATCCCCGGCCCCAGATTGTCTAAACTTTGCCCTTCCCTTTAGCCCTACGAACGACAGTGTTTGTTTCTATCACTGTGTTGTCCAACATCTTAGGTTATCCTTTTTTTACAAAAAATGCTAATAAAGATCAAATTAGATTTTGTTTCGGATAAAAAATTTAACAATATGGTATTTAAGTTATGTGAATCTGAATGTAGGTGGACTTATATGAAAAGAAGCTAATTCATTAAATTTAGTACCTACATACAAAATATTTTTATGCGATACCTCGAATCAACGTAGAGTGTTACATAGTGTAATAAAATTTTAAAGACTGTGTCTGCATTAAATTCTTCGTTTGATCATCCTCTATTCTTACAAAGTATATAGTCAAACGTGATGATAAAAAAATATTAGTAGGTTGTTTTCCACACAGAGCCTTCCCCTAACTAAATGAGTAAAACAAAAGATTAAACTGCATTTAAGTCCACATGATGACAATTTTATCACGGGTTTTATTAAACAACAGTAACAGTATCAGTTTCAATTTCAGTAGCGAACTAACATCAAAGAACGTAAGCTGTAGTTTGTAAGTGAGCGGAGGGGCGGGCGGCTGACACTTAGCAGTAATAGGTTGTAGCGCAAGATGTCGTTGTCCGAGCGCCGGGCGCCGAGTGGCGACATGTCCGGAAAATGCCCAACTCCCAATAACGGGCGTAATGACCCGCGCCAAACAACTTACGAAACCTCGATATTACAAAATGTATAACGTAACACGCGGGCACTGAATAAGCGTATTAATATTTCAAATCAGTTCAATTCATCATGATCACCCTTTTTATCGTTCTACTGTCGAACAAGAATCTTTTCGCAATATATGAAAGATGAGAATATAGCCGAAATGCTGACCAATTGCAGGTAATTAATATCATCATCATTCCGTCCGTCCAATGCAGAATATACACCTCTCAACAGCGAGGAGACCCGTGTCTAATATCGAAAGGATAAAGGGTTCATCATAGCGGAAAGGGGTTCATCGTAATCATCATCATACTGTTCCGGTCCCCTGTTAGTCAAGCCTCTCGAATAACACCCCACTGAGCTCGATCTTTGGCTCTTCGTTTCCAACCACTGCTAACCACTTCGCCTATAACGTCACTCCACATGTTATATGTACATATACTCTACATAATATAAATGTATGCTCTACATAATACACACTATATTCAATCTAAATAATTTAATCAAATAGCCATTAATACTACATATTAATAAATAATGTTCACTCCATAAAATCATCCGTATTGGACACTTAATTTAATAACGACAACACATCGACAGTGCGCACCGTACAATTATTATCACATTCGGACTTTAAAACGTCCATAACCATTTTACTATCGGTATACATCCAGCACCACTTCATAAAACATTTGTGTATAAACGATTTGCTCATGCTTTACGAGCAACATAACATTTCGAGCCAGTTAACAACCTGACCGGCGACGAACGAGCTGAACATCGTAATATTAGTTTACGATCTATAAACAAATAAACGACCACTAATAATAACTGAAACAGCAGCAAACAATGAAAATAAACCGAACATTCGCTACGGATACAACTCGTAAAGGTATTATTATCTCTTAATAACGAAATCGTCGATATAAAAATGTTGCTTCAATACAATTTATTGGGCACCACATCGACGAGATATTAATGAACCCGTTTGACCGCACAATTTGTTAATACTTTCATTAGTATCCAGGGTAATATGTTTATTTGCTATGCACGATAATGAGTGGACATTTACTTATCAACACTGTTTAATTTAATTGATGCAGTTGTCATAAGTGAACCGTGATTTGATCTTGTTTGCATAAACATAATCTGATTTCGTGCTAGTAGGTAGGCAATGTATTAAATATGATTTTAGTTTGTGATTATGGTAACGATTGTTTGATTACTATAATATAATTAAATAATGAGAGGACCTCTTAAAAATCTTAGCTATTATATTTATTATGACTTATGTTTGAATGTAATTCTGAACAATAAGTGATCAAAAGTCTTACCTTTGTCTACAACTGGGGTGTCTCGGCGCGGTGGTCGTGATGGTGGTGGAAGGGTGATCGCTCGAGGGTCTGGTGTGGTTGTGGGCGGTGAAGATGCTGTAAAGGAAGGTTAGGTTACTATTTCCAGTAAATTAAAAGAATATCTATGTTCTGATGTAGTCTGTTGGGAGAGTCAAGTCTCCATAACCAAAATGTAATATGTGAATAAAATATTGTCCTTAAAATAAAATTTTTGTATATAATAGTATAGATAGAACTTAAACTAGCGCATTAGGTTACCCTGTAAGATTAGTTATAAGTAAGATTATATGGAAATAAATAAATAAATAAAATTTACATTTGCTTGGATCTGCAAGGAGAGATATATTTGGTACTCCATGCTCTACCCATCTCTTGACGGACATAGCGTCACGATATAACAATAACAATATATCTATACATATTACGAAATACTTATTGAAACTCTTACTATATAGCCGTATAGTCCCGTCGGATTCTCCTCTTGGATTCTTAGCCACACATTTATACGTGCCATAATCTTCAGTGATAATATGTCTTATGAGAAGCCGCATGTGGGTCTTGTATGCTGGCAGTCCAACTGTGTTCTCCATGTGATACTTTTGGCTTTCATGTATCATATGCCCATCGTCTCTAGTCCAGTAGTTCAGTGATGTGGGATGAGCTTCGGTGAAACATTCCAAAGTCACATTGTAGTAAAGCGGAGCGCCCACCAGCTGATGGGGGATCCATAACATAGGCGGAACTGCGAACAACGTATTGAAAGTTATGTATAGTTATTTACCAGTCGACAATAGTAAGGGGTACTGCTGCAAATCACCAAAAACGCATCAGATATATGAAAAAAAAGCTGCGGAACTTACAATCGACGCTGACTTTCACTCTTTTGGAAACGGTAGGTGGTACACCGTTACTAGCAATGCAGAGGTAGGCACCCATATCCAGCCGTGAAATCCGAGCCATCTCCAGTACTTCGCCCTCCCATTCTGAAACTGATTTATTTGCATTAGAACAAAATATATGGATTGTTTTAAGGCTTATGAAATGAAATGAAATATTTGTAAGGTTTACGTTCTACGAGTATATAATAAGACTTGAGGCTCTAGCCACACACCGAATTCCAAGTGAGAAAAATCCAATAACTCCTTGTCCAATAATTAAACCCAAAACTTCACATTCAACAGTCACACTTGCAGCCACTAGACCTACCAGGCCAATAATAATAATAATGCGCAGGAACTCAACACTACCTAATAAGCTCTTAATTATTTCGTACTAAAGAAATCCTACCCGAATGTCCCTTGCTGATGGAGATTTTTGAGTTGTCATCCCGTTTCCATTTGATGGCGGGCTTAGGGGAGCCATTAGCGCGACACGTCAGCGTGACATTGGCGCCCTCTCGGACGATCACGTCACTTGAACTCATCGAGTCGTCGATAGACGGAGGCACTGTAAACATTTAATCTGACAATCACTTCTGTTTGAACATATTATAATTACTCTGCACGTATTAGTAGAAGTGCTGAATGTCGGAGAAGCATGTGGTGTCTCTAAGGATACAGATATAATGAACTCAGTGTCCTAAATTTATGATTTCTCACGACAGACAGACGACAGACATCACGTCTGTAAGAATAAAGATATGTGGTCAGTGTTAAATCACTAACCCGTTCTTCAGAACGTGACCTGATGTTACCCTAGCAATATATATTTGTAAAAATAAGAACAGGCTTTTTCCTTATCTATTTTCAACAACCTACGACTCAGAGTGCTATGGGTTTTTTAAAATATTGACATGTCAGAGAGTAATATCTTTTATAGTTTCTTCAAAATACTCACCAACAACATGCAGGTAACCGAACTGGGTTTTCGCGGTGACGGTGTTTATCTGGCACATGTAGCGGCCCCGGTCTTCCTCACGCACGTCCGAGATGTGCAAGAACCATGTGCGGTGCTTGTCGTGGGTGACGCTGACGCGTGGGTTGCGGGTGATCACGTGGTTGTGCACCGTGAGGATCGCGGACTGTTCGAAGTGCATCCACGCTACCTGTGAGTGTGGTATGATTTAATTTAGTTTTATATTCATCTTCTGAATAATAAT